>QJSC01029153.1:543168-569237 GCA_003697955.1 Calidris pygmaea | reverse complement strand
ATCGTGTGTCGTCGGCAGCGGCCCCGGGGTGGGACGTGACCTTCTCCCGCCGGGCCGAGGAGTAACCGGATCCCCCGGGGGCCCCCTCAGTAAATTTAGCGCTTGACCTTTCCGGTGGCGGGGGTCGCTCTTAATCTTTAACCGAGGCGCTTCGGCCTTTGGACGCGGCTGCCGAAGCTCCTGCCCGCCCGCCCCGCGGGGCAAGGAGCGGCGGATGCTCCCCAGGGAAAGGCGGCGGGGCCGTGGCCAGCCCCGGCAGGCTCCCTGTCGCTCCTCGTCACCCACGTTTCTCTCTCTTTCCACCCAGATTTGGCCGCATCGGCCGCCTGGTCACCCGGGCTGCTATCCTCTCTGGCAAAGTCCAAGTGGTGGCCATCAACGATCCCTTCATTGATCTGAACTACATGGTGAGTTGTCTCGCAGTGCCCCCCTCCGGGCGAAGAGCTCCTCTGGCTCTGTTCTAGCACCTTCCGAGGAAAAACCGGGTGGGGGGGGGGGGATAGAGGCGCAGGGCTGGGAGGTTGGAGAGGCACGTTACAGTGCGGCAGCTGGACAAGGTCACTGAGGAGGTGGGGAGCTGAGATTGCGGTGTAGGCAAGAGCAAGGGTTGGGGAGATGGCAGCTGGGGTGCCTGACCTCCCCCCCACTCCTCTTTCCTTATTAGGTTTACATGTTCAAATATGACTCTACTCATGGTCACTTCCGGGGCACTGTGAAGGCTGAGAATGGGAAACTTGTGATTAACGGGAATGCTATCACCATCTTCCAGGAGTAAGTATCTCGTTCCCCCTTTTTATGGGGGTGAAAGCAAGCGTCTCGCAGAGCAGCCCTCACAGCTTTGTCCTTTCTCAGGCGTGACCCCAGCAACATCAAGTGGGGAGATGCTGGTGCTGAATACGTTGTGGAGTCCACTGGTGTCTTCACCACCATGGATAAGGCTGGGGTGAGTATGCCACACACAGGAGAAGGGGTACCACTGCCCCTGCCTGTGGGGGACATCACCGTGTGTAATATACGGAGTTGCTCAAAATGGGGAAGAGAGGGGGATGAGAGGGAGGGAGGTTACCTGAGTGAGCTGTTAGAGAGATTCTGGATTATCTAATCTCCTCCATTTTTTTCCAGGCTCACCTGAAGGGTGGCGCTAAGCGTGTTATCATCTCTGCCCCCTCAGCTGATGCTCCCATGTTCGTGATGGGTGTCAACCATGAGAAGTATGATAAGTCTCTGAAAATTGTCAGGTAAGGAGAGAGGAAGATGTTTTCTGGACTGGAGGTCTCACCAGCTGCATGGGGTCTCATCTCACCTCTGTAGATGTATTGCCAGTGGCTGATGAGCTTCTCTCTCTTCTGCAGCAATGCCTCTTGCACAACTAACTGCCTGGCGCCCTTGGCCAAGGTCATCCATGACAACTTTGGCATCGTGGAGGGTCTCATGGTAGGTCTGGAGCTTTCTGCTCAGGAGGGTGCCCCACCCACAGGTCCTTTCATGCAAAAGGAAAAGCATCTGTACTCCCGGTGTCCCCTGGGATGGGGAGGAGTTGCCTAGGATGCTTTCTCTGGAGAGTGTTGGCTCTGTTTTTACTCCTGTGCTTCCTTTTCCCAGACCACCGTCCATGCCATCACAGCCACACAGAAGACAGTGGACGGGCCCTCTGGGAAGATGTGGAGGGATGGCAGAGGTGCTGCTCAGAACATTATCCCAGCATCTACTGGGGCTGCTAAGGCTGTGGGAAAAGTCATTCCTGAGCTCAACGGGTGAGTGTTATCCTTATCCCTCTTTGGGTGTCAGGAGGTGGCAGCTGCTGCTGCCTGGCTGCCTCTCATCCCTCCCTAGCAAAATGGAGGGCTGGCAGAGCGGTGCCAGGTGCTGTTCCCTGCTGACTCCTGTCTCTCACAGGAAACTTACTGGAATGGCTTTCCGTGTGCCAACCCCCAATGTCTCTGTCGTGGACCTGACCTGCCGTCTGGAAAAAGCGGTAAGTGTTGTGGACAAGGCTGTAACAACCCTCCAGACCTGTCCCTGATTCCTCTGAACTCCTTTTTACCTGGAATTGCCCTCTCTGCATTCATCCCTTCCCTAAGAAGATTTGATCTTGGTGAAAATAGTGCCTGCCATGCATGACTGCTGCCACGATGCTCCCATGTGTCTTCCCTCCCCCGGCAGACATTTTGTGTGAGTCAGCACCTGACCATCTTAAATGCGTCTCTCTTCTCAGGCCACATATGATGACATTAAGAGGGTAGTGAAGGCTGCTGCTGATGGTCCCCTGAAGGGCATCCTGGCATACACAGAGGACCAGGTATGTAACTCCTGCTCTCTTGGCCTGTGGTTATTGGTGCTTGCCTCATTTTTTTTTTTCTGGTGGGAGCAGCCTTGCTGGGATCCTGGTTTGGGCACTTCTGGTTCAAGCTGTGGGTAACTGTATGGGTTAAAATTTCCCCTCTGTTGCAGGTTGTCTCCTGTGACTTCAATGGTGACAGCCATTCCTCCACCTTTGATGCGGGTGCTGGCATTGCACTGAACGACCATTTCGTCAAGCTGGTTTCCTGGTGGGTGCAGCCCTGGGGGGTGGTGGGGGGAGACTCTTGGAGGGGGAGGGTAGGAGCTGGCACAGACAAGTTACAGACTTCTCTTCATCACTGCTAGGTTGGGAATGCGGGGTGATAGGAAGACCCCTGCTGAGCAGGGTGGCTCCAACATGTTAAAAGTTTCCGTGAAGTGAAATTGTTTCTTATCTGGAATCACGATAGCCTTCTCCTTCTCTTATTTTTGAGGGTGTATGGGATGCTTCCTACTTCCCATATTGGAAGTGGTTGGGAAGCTGCCTGGTTCAGTTGTGTGGGATGGGGCAGAGGAGCAGGAAAATTGTGAGGAATGTGAGAAATGGGGTCAGTTCTGACAGTGCTTCCATTTCTGTCCCCAGGTACGATAACGAGTATGGCTACAGCAACCGTGTTGTGGACTTGATGGTCCACATGGCATCCAAGGAGTGAGCCGAGCACACAGCCCCCCCCTGCTGCCTAGGGAAGCAGGACTCTCCTTTGTTGGAGCCCCTGCCCTTCTTCACCACCGCTTAGCTCTGCATCCTGCAGTGAGAGGCCAGTTCTGTTCCCTTGTCTCCCCCACTCCTCCAACTTCTCCCCGAGCCTGGGGGAGGTGGAGAGGCTGATAGAAACTGATCTGTTTGTGTACCACCTTACATCAATAAAAGTGATCACCATCTGAAATGCCTTGTGTGTCTGTCAGTGGGAAATGGGAGAAAGTGTGTGGGGGGGGGCTGGTAATGAGCAAAATAATAGGTGCCTGTTTTAATGTGCCCTGGCTGCAACTGCTGGAATGGCTCTTCTAGGCAGTGCCATGTTAAGGCTGTGAACCCAGGCGGCAGAGACATGCCAGAAGAGCTGTTTGGGCAGCTTGGATCATGCATAGGCATGGCATGGTCCTGAGATACCTGACTGCCAGGTAGGAGAGCGCAAGGCTCCTGCCTGTGAGCCAAAATAAGGTGTGGTGGTGCAGAACTGCTGTGTGGTGGAATGGAAGGCAGCTCTGCTGCTCCATCCACCTTCTAGCCCTCTGGATCTGCTTGTCTGATGGGTGTACGCAGAATAAAGTGCTGAGCAGGTGACTTTTTCTTGCACTTGGTTTGGCAAAGGGGCACAAGAAACAAATTATTTCTTCTCCTTCCCCCTGGGAGGCACAAGAAACAGGAATTATTTCTTCTCCTTCCCCCCCCACCTCAGTAGATGAGGAGGATTTTTCATTTGCTTTTAACCTCTTCAAATGAATCAACTTGCCCTAGAGGAAATGGCTGCCTAGGGACGTGTCGGAGGCCGGTGTTACCATGGTGGTGGCTGGTCTTAATTCTGGCTTAATTCTATGCGGAAGGAGGGGCGGTTGCAGTTAAGCTCCTGAGCGGCAAATCTCTGCAAGGTGAGTGTCAGCCCTCTGCCAGGGACTGCCTGTGCCCGGGAGCATGAATGCCACCGGGCAGGGGCTGAGCCTCCTCTGCCCTATGAGCTCAGGGGGCAGATAAGCCATGCCCTGCACAAAATCATGTGGCCCTCCCTTATTTATTTATTTATTTTTAATCAGCTCCATTTACTGTCTCAGGGGGGTGATGAGTCCTCCTCTCCCCGGCAGGCAGGGTCGGAGCTGTTGTCCGGACCCCAACTGCTGTACTCCCTTGGAGGTGGAGCAAGGAATTAAGCTGGAAGATTTAAGCTCCCAGGGTCAAGGTATGTCAGACGTAGCTTCCTGGAGCCGCTTATCTCCAACGCTTGGGCTGCGTAAAAAAATTCAATGTTTACTGGACCCAAGGGCGATGACTCAAAAGTTGGTTGGCAAAGAGTAAAAGGTTGAATAACCTGCCCCGGATAGGAGCTGGGACTCCCAGCAGCTCGTTAGCCCTGGGCCAGCAGCAATACCTGCTTTGCCCCACACAAATGGCCCCGTGGGAGCTTGAGGTGAGGCTGGAGTTAAATGGGAGCCGCCTGCTGCTGGGGCTGACTGGAGGCAGCCCTCCTGTGGAGCTGGGGAGAGGTGTAGCCCAAAGGCCTGCCAGGCTTAAAAAATGAGCCTTGGGTTGGTCCCATCTTGTCCTCGATGGCTGCGCTTGGGTGCTTTGAATGGCTGTCCTGTCCCCTGCTGCCCACGGCTTTGGGTGCGTGCCAGCCAGAGCGCCTGGCTTGATAATCTGGATGGGGCAGAGAGGCTTCAGAAACCCCTGTGGTGGTGGTGGGGGGGGTATGTGTGTACCTCTATTTCCCATGCAAAACAAAGATATTTTTGAACTGGGTTTAAAGCAGGAACCTGTCAAGGGGTTACCTTTATTCATCTAATAAGCCTTAAGCTTCTCGAGCAAGGTAAGGCTGCTGCCCGAAAATCCACCCCGAGCAGAGAACTTGTGTTATTTAACAAGAGTGAGCTCTATCCAACTGGAGATCAAATTGCTGTGGGAAGGAGCAGGTTCATGCAACCTGGGGGTGCGTGGGTGGAGGAAGAGTACGTGCTCTCAGACCAACAATTGCTGTGAATATCTCAAAAACAAAGGTTCACTGTGTTTTAAAATGCTATTTCAACCGGTTTACAATCTTGCTTGAAATTCCTGGAAAAACGATACGGTACCTAGGCGAGGCAAAGCAGGAATCGCAGACTTGAAAATACGGTTGCTCCTGTATGGAAACAGGGAGAGTTAAGTGTGGCAAACGAGTCGTGCAGCCTTTGGACCGCCTGGAGGGCTGGGTTTCCTGTCTCATATAAGCTCCCAAAAAAAGCACAGCTCTTCTCCTGAGTCCTCGGGTCTGCATCCAGACACTGTGCCTGCAGATGGCACCACAGCAAGGCCCCTCTGGACAGATGGAAAAGCTAGCTCAGTGGTCAGCCTGTCCAAGAACTGCAATCTTGTCCTAAAAATATTTTTGTTTTTATTTTTCAAGTTGATATAGATGACTGTGGATGGCATTGGGATAAAGATGGGCTATCTGCTGGGGCACTCGCTTCTTTCTCTGGAGAAGAGTTTTCTCCCAAGTTGGGTGGCTCTAAGTGTCCTCTTGAAGCATTTCTAAGGAAAACCAATAGAAATGATGGGTCAGGGAAGGCAGGCACTCAAGCAGACACAGGGAGACTTGTGTTCAGCAAAACAGCTAAAAGCGATCTTGCCTCTCTGGCACGACAAACCGGCTTTAAGAGCAGCTGCCATAAGCCAGAATCCATCCAGGTTTACGAACACCTTGCAAGGGGAAGGTATAGAAAGACATTGATCTTGGCCAAAGGCTTGACCCTCGCCTTCCTCGACTGGCCAGGCACCCAGGCTCACTGTGCCGGGCTGTCGTGGGAGAGGGATGTACCTGAGATCCTGGTTCACTCCTTTGCAGGGCTGCGCTGACACAAAGCTCTCTGGATGACACAAGGGACAACGTCTCTGAGGGGCAGCCAACCATTTCTAGGGGTGGTAAGTTGTACCTCTTGTTTTCTTTTTTTGAAGACAGAGGAAATTCAAGTGATGCTGCAGTATGGTAATTAGCAGTGGTGTTACAGGAAAATGCCCTTTTATGGCAGCTTTGAATGTTTAGATAAATTATTTTATACTTCATTGGCATTTGCACACACTACCACTCACGTGTGATTCCCCCAAGAAATGGCTAGTTGCCCTCATACCACCTTCTTCTCAAGATGTCAGCATGAAACTCGAGTGTCATGTCAGGGAAAATCATCTTGAGCAGATGTGGAAACTAATTAAGCTCTCTTGAAAAAAAAAAAAAAAAATTACCAAAATGTAACAAAATGCTTATTGCATAAGCACAGTTTAAAAAAGAAACCTCTTGGACGTTTAAAACATAGTCTGTCTACTTCTAAAGTCAATGAGTCTTTGAGCAAAGCAATCAATTAGGTCTGTGCAAGGAAGAGGAGATACAGGTCTCCGATAAGAAAGACTATAATACAAGGAGTAATTTGGACAGTCGTATAAGACAAATTTCTTAAACAATAATGTTTGCAACGCTCCTGTTTAACAGATGCCGTTCATAAACTGCAGGTTCATGACTTAAAGTCAGGGTATGCAAATGGGCACAGGCAGTACTCACAGAAAGCAGGCATTTAATCAAAAACAAGCTGCCTATGCTAGGGCAATTGTACTGTATACACACTGCAAAACCAAATAATTTGCTATTTACTATTCCAGCTGAATATAATTTCATACTACAGGACAGCTAACTTACCTCCATATATTATCTTACTATGGAAGTGTCATCTTCTTGAGGGAGTTAGTCTCACTTAAACGTTCCTATAAGGAGCAATAGTAATGGGTTATACTTTACTACATAAGATTTGAAAAGACAGCTTTCAAAAAGCTGAAGCTGTAGCCAAATGAAAATAGAAGAAAAACCTCATCAATACTAGCAAATTAAACTTAAGAGCCTACAAAAAAAAAAAAAAAGGCAGATTTTTAGGAAACAAAAACGGTAGTATGAAACCCTTTTTCAAATGCAGCTTGGAGACAAGAAAGCAGCCAAAAAGCCCTAAGATGGTGGGGGAAATGATTAGGAAAGCTAAGGCCACAGCAGAAAAGTAAAATTGATGTTTTGCCATCAGAGGAGCCTCGGGGTGTTCCCAGACAAGAGATTTTTTTTTTCTTCCTCAGCAGTGATGAGATGAAGCCACTGTTGCACAACGAAGTGCCAGGACTTGAGAACATGTCTGTGACGTGAAAGGCAGCAAAGCCTCAGTACCAGGTGCCAGACTCAGATGGTCTCCAGCATGAAATGGATGATCAGGTAACCATGCTGTAAGTAATTCACCACTCACATCAACTCCCACATGATGAAGAGCAACTGGATTTAGGAAAAAAAAAAGACTGGCAAAAGCTTTCAAAGAACCTCAACTGCCCCAGAACAGGGAAAACCACCCTCTCCGGGTTGAAAACTAGCGGCAAGGCTGGTGGTGACTGAGATAGAAGGTGCAAGTGGCCAGCGTCTGAGGACATACCCCCCCCCCAGGGTTGTTTCCATTCAACACCTTCAGAACAATTTGGAGCATGGGGTGCCAAGGTTCGTTGATTACGCAAAATGATGCTGATCACTCAACAATGAATCAGCCTGTGGAAAGCTGCAGAAGGATCTTGTGACAAAGTGACCGGGATATTAAAATGGTGGGTGAGAAGTAATGAGTGTAGTGGAGGGGGGGACAACTCTGACACTGCAGGTCTCAAAGCCCTTCTTCTTAAAGCCCAACATTCCCCCAAAGAAGCAAACAACTTTTGTTGGCCTTGCTTTTAGTTACCAGAGTTGGATACTGGTTTAGGTGCTGGACCCCAAGCAGACACTGAAATCTCACTGAGTGCACATGGCCTTCAGCTTCCTCATCTCCTCGGACTAGTAATAAGCCTTTCTCAGCCTGACTAAACCGCCATTTAGACCATCACCATGAAGAGACTTGAGGCACTGGGAAAAAAATGCTCACTTGCCTTTTTTTTTTTTTTTTTTTTAAAGGAGTAAAATAACTAAACTTTTCATTTTCCAAACATTTTTCTCCAGCCTGGAATCATGGTTAAGAGTCTGCTCCATCTACTCCAACTTGTGACGCAATGCAAAGCAGGACAAAGCACACCAATGTCACACGAGGATAAAAGATATTTAAAGATGCCATCAGCTTTAGCATCTGGCTGAGAACTTGCACGAGGCTGCTTGTGAGCCCTGCTCCCTAAGTCTTTCCAGCCTTCCTGGGGATGGTAGGTCATTAGTATTTTTTTTTTTTATCTTAGACATATCTATGCACATCTTAAATATTGGTTATATATGTATGGCAACAGAAGCTATGTTTTGACTATTTAAAATTATATTTTAATGCCTCTTGACATTTTTGACTGAGATATTTACTCCTTTTGAGAGTCTATAACATTTCTACGTATCAAAAAATGGTATCAGTTTTGTCTGTCAATTCCGTCTCCCTCCGTAAATCTGTGCAGATTTTTTTCCATTCCTTCATGATTCCTCCCCTCCTTCCCTCCCCATTGCTTTCTCATTGGTTTTTGTACATGGCCTGTCAGACTAATCACTGACGTCATTTTTTCACCCGTCTATCCGGGCCTTTTTAAATCTCTTCCCCGAAGCATTTAAAAATGGACATCACCAAACTGTGGATTTTCGGCAGCTTTTTCACCTCCGCTGAGTGTAGGGTGCTTTGCAAAACGCTGTTTGCAGGAAGGCACTGACAGCGCTGGGCTTTGCTTTTTTTTCCTTTCCAGCATCACTTTCTCCGTCTCCCCAAGCAGCCTCAGGCTTTGTGCGGTGGCTTGTTCACGGCTACGGGCACCCCAGGCACCTCTCCACCTTAGCGCGCTCTAGGTCGTCAGTGCCTGGAAATGTAGAAGTGTTTGTTCTCAGAAGATCCTGTCAAGGATCCTCCTTAATTGCTAATGGCCCGGAAAGTGCTTCGTCATTCCCCTCTGACCACATTCGGCTCTTTCCAAATACAGAACAGACATTACTGGTAAGTACTTCTCTTTTTTTTTTTTTTCCCCTCATTTTGATATTTTTTTTTCCGATTTCGGCAAAGAAAAAAGGTTTCTATTACTGCTAGGATTGATTTTTCTTTAAATATAACAAGAACAAAGTGTTAGTGTCCTTAGACATCCCCCTATTGTTATTTTTTTTTTCTTGAGGTGATATGAGTAGCTGAAGACCTTTTTCATACAGCTGAATTATTTTGTTGTCCCTCTATTCCTTTTCCCTCACCCATAGTTGCTATAGTTGTTACAAGATTTATTTTTATTAATTAAGGTCAGGCTTTATTTTAATTTCTATTATTTTTAAGTACTATTGTCACATGGCCACTTCTTCAACGAAGTAGTTTACTGAAAGCTACCTTCTCGTGCGTACTAAATCACAGCTTTTTGGGTAACTGGAAAACTCTCTTCTTTCCAAAGATCTCCCACTTAATCCTACTTTTTTAATACTTCCCCTAAACAATTTCACCGTAAGAAAAGGCTACCTAAAACCACGCAGTTCTCTGCTATGACATTTTTGTCCTGGGTGATGTCTTGATTTGTTTCTCAGTCGATCCCTTGGCAACCATCAGTCCTAACACAGTCTTCATCTGTCCTAAGGACATCTAAAATCATTGCCTTACTTGGGCACGCCATCATTTGGAAGTTGATGAGAAGCTCTCCACGGCACAGCATATTCCTCGGCATCCCCAGCCGAAGTCTCCCATGACAACATAATTTTCCTTTTCACACACAGCAGAGAGTTACTAACGAAATAAATCACCGTTTTTTGCTTGGGGATCCAGGAGTATGTGAAAGACGCTTCGATGCAGTGATGAAATTGTGTGTCAGAGCATGTTGTTTGGCTCTAGAGCGAATGTGAGGTTTTGCACAGGTCGCAACCCCAATTCACAATTGGTCTTGCCTATTCCACCTTTACCCAACAGGTTAGACTGGTGAGCTAGCAGCTCTACAATGTGGCTGTGAACACTAAAAATACCAGTTAGCCACATTTCTTCCTACCCTGAGAATTTCTGTTTCTTCTTGCAGATGCAGTCTGCTGTCGAAGCTGAAAATGCTGCCTCTTCCCATCTCTTGTGATACGGTTCAGCTTCATCATGATGCCTTTTGGTGGCCACTTCAGCTGCCCTTCCATAGTGTTACCTCAGTACCTTCCCAGCTCTTACAGCTGTTCTCCAAGCTATGCAATCTGTACCCACCCTGAGCCAGAGGACCTACACCATCCTCTCCTTGTTCCTGTCCCAAGAGAAAGTGACACGAGCATATAGAAAATTCACATCTAAAACACTTCTCTCAGTCTCATACATCCACCACTGGAAGATGTTCAATGGTGACTGGACTTCCCTAAAGCTGTCCGTAGCCCATCCAGTTCTCCATGCTTTCTTATTATAGCTCCCAGCATTAATCACCACGCGTAGGGGCTTGCAAGATGTTTCCAGGTGCCCGTCTACGCATCAGCCAGGTGCATCTACAAGAAGACAGCACTCCACTGTGTTCTGTGTTAACTCCGATGTCTCCTCTCAAAAGGAGGTTTCTTCCCCATAAGTATTTGACATACTTGAAAGTTCTGGGACACTCTGTGCCACAGGTATCTGAGATAGATAGCAACAACCATAAACATACAAAGAGTATGGCGTTCTTGAGAACAAATGAAGCTTTTGTAGCAGAGGTATGAGGCTTAGGAAAGCCAATCTCCTAGTGCAAATCTAGAAACAAGAACAACTTTCTATGCAGCTTTGAGCTCTCCTACTTCTTGGCTAAGAAACAAGATAAGCAGGATAATAAAGAGGATACCAGGGAATCAAAAGTTGCTCCAGCAAAGGCTGGCAGCATCACATGTAGGTCCAATCTAAGGAATCCTGAAATGGGGGAAAAGCTAACATACAATACAAATCATGCGCAATGGGGGACAAAGCATCTTCAGCAGAATGGTGCTGGGTGGAAAATATGGGACCTTAACTGAACAGACAAGTCAGACTCTTTCAGTTCTGAGATATGATCTAAAATAGATGGGATCCAGGAATGAGTGAAGGGAGGGAGCAGGTTTGCTTAGCGCAGGGAAGAAGATGTGGGCTACTTAGTGGTTAGGCTGACTGAACCCTCTCGAGAGCCAGTAAGAACATGCCACATCCATGTGGTGAGGTGCAAGGAGGGCGATGCTCGCTGCCCTCCCTGTGGGAAAATCCGGTAGTCTTCATCAAGAAACTCAGTGGGCCTGGTCTCAGCTATCTTGTTAGACGGGGTCTCTGAGGATCAGAGCTCATTTTTCAGATGAATCCTAGGGAACTTCAGGGAAGGGGCAGGGGAGGCCACTCTGCGTGCCACAGGATCAGAAACACATTCAGCGGGGAGCCAGGGCTCACTTCTGCAAAATGCCTGGCACCGTCTGTTGAAGTCCCTTGCCAAGAGGCCGATTGCACTCACAGGGGAGCACAAAGAACTGTGACGCTCACCCCAGCTCAAAGCCCGATCGTGTCCTTCAACACCTCATGGAGGCAGGATGCTGACAAGTGGATCTGTCCCAGCCAGGGGACAGCTCTGGCCTCAAGGGAGGGCTTTTGTGCTGCTCCCACTGCTATAAAAGCTGTGCCTATCTTCTCATAGACAAAACAGCCCAAATATTGGGAGGTGAGAAGCCAGAGCAATCACTCGCATGTTCTCAGACTGTCCAAGTAAGTCTCCACCAACATGGACTTCTGTAGGGCGGGGAAGCTGAACCGGCCTACCTAAATATCCAATGGGAGGACCTCACTGCCAATCCTGACAGATGTGATCCTAAAGGGATGATCTTGGACAGATGTTCAAAGATGATCAGGGAGCAGCCACATCTGAAGAGTCCTGAGATGGATGCTGACAGAGGGACTGCCCAAATGGAGCCTGCCACAGGACCCCACTCAGTATGACACAGCTGTGCTTGGACTATACTTGGGCAATAAACATTCCCATTAATGCATGGACACTGAGTGAGACAGGACATGCTGAGGTATGCTCTAGTGCACTAAGGACCACATCAGGCTCAGCTGCAACATGCTCACGGGCAAGCACCATCAGCTGGAAAGAGTAACTGACCTGTTCCTTCAAAGTTCATTTCATCAACTCCTCAGCCGGGTTGAGAATAGGAAAAGGCCCCCTCCATCCATGGCCAAGCTGCCCCTGCAACGAAGACTTTGAGAAAGTTTAGGCCAAAGATTTTTGAATGAGCTGGGGTCTAAAGGTAAATGAGATACACGATTATTTCCTGTGAGAGGAATACAGACCAGCAGGTGTTCAAAAGATCAAGCAGCGAAGACCTGGGTGTTCGCTAAACTATTTCTTCTGATATTCCTTCCTCAGCAGGTGCTGTCTGGTGTCCTGGAAAAGGGATGAGGTTAGGGAAGCAATACAGCACTGAACAGTTCCTAGACACATAGTTCCCAGCAGGGTTCATGGTGGAGAAAAGCAGGCTAGATACTCCCCAAAGAATGGAGAGGAGCCCACAGAGAAGAGTTAAATAAATGGAAGGTCCACATCTCCTCAGGTCCAGCATAAAAGATGTGGGGTCACCACCGATGGACAGGCAGACGCAGGGGAGATGGTCTGGCTAACACTGGGGTCTTGGGCTGTGGTTCCCACATAGAAATTGCTGAAGCAAAGTGGTGTGTGTCCTGCCAGTGAGATCTCATGGACTTTCACACTGGTCAGGGAACAGAGCCTTCTGCTGGTGACACAAATCACCAGAGAACAGCATCTTGCACACATGGGAAGGGGAGATCTCAGTTTCACTGCAGATGAAGTTCTGACAAGCAGTGTGGGTCCAGGGTCCCCACATGTCCTGGCACAGGGGTGGCTGGCAGCACCAGCTGCTCCTCCGGGCAACGACTGCTCGAGGCAGAGATGTTGGTCCTTCTGTGCTTCATGCTTGAAATTTCTCAGTGCACATGCTCCTCGGTCCTGTGGGTTTCTTAAGCAGTACCGAGAGGCCAAGACACGCACGTCATGGATTAGGCATGGGGGAAGCCAGGCTTAGCCACCCACTCACAGAGCTCTCCATGGCAGAGAAAGGGCAGAAAAACATCACAAAGAAACGTACGGCAAAGGGGATTTAGATCAACCAACAGAGCCCCCAGGCAGCGTGGAAAGCAATCCCTGAGCTACAGCATGTGAGGCAACATCACTAGAAAGAAAAAGCCCAGATTAAAAAAAATATTTCCTCCAGCTTCAGCTCTTCTTCTAGGAAGAAAACTAAATAGGGAAGAGAGAAAGAAAGAGTTGAGCAAGGCAGCGTGGAGGCGAAGACTCAAGAATCATATAGGTTGGAAAAGACCCTTGGGATCATCGTGTCCAACCATCTACCCTACTCTACAAAGTTCTCCCCTACACCATATCCCCCAACACCACAACTAAACGACTCTTAAACTCATCCAAGGATGGTGACTCAACCACCTCCCTGGGGAGCCTATTCCAGTGTCTGACCACTCTTTCTGTGAAGAATTTCATCCTAATGTCCAGTCTAATCCTACTCTGTTGCAGCTTGAAACCATTCCCTCTTGTTCTATCGCTAATTACCTGTGAGAAGAGACCAGCACCAACCTCTCTACAATGTCCTTTCAAGTAGTTGTAGAGAGCAATGAGTGATCTAAATCCGCAGTCTCCTCTTCCTCAAACTAAACATCTTGCAGGCAGAGGCAGAGGACCTCACCCTGCCCAGATGCCAACCCTCAGATGCACCATGGACAGAATCCCATGGACAGAAACTGTGGCATCCCCCAGCCCCCATTTTATCTACCTTACCTACTCTTAGAGATGGATGCAAAAACTCTACCGCCATCTACTCTCTCCTCCCTTCAGAAACTTTTGTGAGAAGCATTTTTCTCTGGACTTGACCCACCTGGGTCCACTGCCCTGCAAAACACTGTCTCTCAGCAATCTGCTCACCCCCTCCTGCCACCCTGTCGGGCCCCGACCTCCTGTCACATGCAGCGGCCACCCAGGCAAATGTCACAAGAGATAGGTGGTGGGACAGGGGAACCCCCCACTGCGGTTACACCAGGGTTGGACGTGGGGCTAGGGGCAGGCGAGAAGATGCTCTGGGATGCCCTGGTAGAAAGCTGTCATTGCAGTGGAGGCCAAACTCTGGGAGAGGAAGGTCTGCAAGGCGCGAGCCATGTTCGGCTTCATTTTCCCCACGACCTTTCCAATCCCTCAGCCTCAGCATTGATGATGCTCCAAGGTTAAGAACGAGGTAGCCCACGCAGCACCGGTGCTACGCACGACCCATCGAGGACCGGTGGCTCCCAGAAGAGGGATCTCACCACTGTCCCATCTCCCAGCCCCATCCGGCACATCCACGGGACGGGACTGTCCCCATCGACGTGGGCTTGGGGTTCCAGCAGAGGACACCTCCCCCCCGGCTCGAGTCACACGGCGCCCGCGGCAGCAGAGGGAGAGCCCACACCCGGCGAAGCTGTAGAAAAGGAATCTGTCCCGTTTAATGACCCCTCGCCCCCGTAACACAGACGCGAGCGCGCTGCCGACGAGCGGCAAAGCAAAGTGCACGGTGAGCGGGACTCGGCCCCCTGCCCCGGAGGAGGCCAAGGCTGGGGGGGGGGCTCGGGGTACCCGGCGTGGCACGGGGACCAGCCGGGCACCCGGCCAGCAGCAAGGACAGAGAGGGAGCCCCCGGGGCTCGGTCCAGTTGGCACCAGTGTCAGGTCCAGTTTGCGAGGAGGTACGGCTCTTGTTCGGCTCTGCGCGGTGCAGGGAGGGCAGGGGGGGGGGCAGGTCAAGCGTACCAGGACGGAGGCGGCTGAGAGGAGGTGGGTCTGAGGGGGGGTTCCCCAGGGACAGGTCCTGGAGAACGCCACCCATGGCAGGTTTGGAGCCTCTCTGCCCCAACCACGGTTTAACCAAAGCAGGGGAAGGGAATAGAGAAGGGGCTGGAGGCTGGCAAGGAAGGGCCCTCGGGTCTATCATCTAGCTATTCCCATTTGCAGGATATCCGGTGGCGGTGGGGTGCGGGATCTGCCAAGCACCCCAAAAAGGGGAGGTGAGCCTGGGCGACAGACGTTTTACCGGCGGCTCCACGTCCCTGACAGTCTCTCCCAGGAGCGGCTCAGCCACCCCCTCCGTGCCAGGACGGGGGTCCGAGAGAGCGGGGCCTCCCCTCATTATCTGATGGAAGCGTCACTGGGAGGGTCGCGGTCGGACTCTTCGCTCTCCTCGTTCGGGGCTGACTCGCTGTTGGAGGCCGGGGTGAAGGCAGGAGACTTTCTGAAGAGAATATCAAAAGGGCAGCGGTCAGAGCACCATTGAGGAGGAGGGAAAGGCCCCAGTTTGGTGTAGGCAGGGGGCAGCAGAGCAAGGAGGAGAGAAGCTGAAGTGCCCCTCTCGCTCCCCCTGGGGCACGTGCGGGTCCATGGGAATCCCTGCGTGTTGGGAAGGATGTCCCAGAGGACACCCAGCTGAGAGGTCCAGAGCATGAAGCAGGGCTGGGGGAAATGCCAGAGGAGTCTGCCCAGAGCGGGACGCTGCCAAAGCATGTGAGGCTACGGGTCAATGAAAGCCCACCACAAAGGCCCCCAGCCTGGAGCCACTCTGGCTCCACATGCCTGTGGGGACCTATACGATGTCACTGCACAACGGCAGCTCCTCTCTCCATCAGGGGTGTTTGGCTTCACCCGTCAAAAAATCACTCCTGTGTGCAGCTCACCTTCTGCAGAGGTGGCACCATGACCTGCGTGGAGGCTGATCACCAGGAGCCCAACAGCCTCTGGGAACTGCCCTCTACTCCATGCCACACCAGGGCAGGGCAGGAGCACTACCCCGTGCTTCAGCTCCCACTCAGCACCGCCCTGGCTCCAGTCCATGCCCACAGCACAGGTATCCCAGCTCAAGCTCACCTGTCCCCAGACTGGGTGATGAGCCGCCGGCAAGTCTCCATCTGCACGTCCAAGCCCCGCTTCATGCTGCACATTTCCATGTACTCGTGCAGGTGCCGGTTCATGTCGTTCTTGGCCGTGGCCAGCTCCAGCTGCACAAGGGAAACCGTGCAGAGATGAGCCCAAGGCTCAGAGCACAGTCATACCCAAGGCTGCCACCCCCCAAATACCAACGACCTGCACCAGCGTGGTATCTCCCTTCCCCAGGGACCCACTTCCCCATTTCACCCCCCTTCTGTGCCATGTCCTCCCCACTTCCTCCTCCCACCTCTATTTGGTCGATGGTTTCCTGGTACTCCTTCTCACGGCTCTTGAACAGCGACTCCGTGTCCTTGATCACCTTCTCCAGGCTGTCGTCCTGCTGCTGGGGAGAGCAGACGGCACGTTTAGAAGCAGGTAAGATGTCCGACATGGGGAACCAAAGAGAGAAACCAGAGAAAGAACTGGCAGCACCAGGAAAAGAGGAAGAAACACAAGCAGTGTAGTCTGAGTGACAAATAAGGCACAAGTCAGTCCTTCCAACACGGGGTAGGGAGACCCAGGATTCACCCCACTGGGCAGTGAGCACGTCAGCCCAGAACAAGCCCAGCAATGCACAGAAGCTTTGGAGAGTGCAGACTGTCCCCAGGTGCAACGTGTCCCCAAGGGGATTGCTGAGGGCCAAAGATGCAGGATGGCAGGGGCTTTGGCCAGACATTGAGGCCTCTGTTTGGGCAACGCTGCTGCACAGCGGGCAGGCGGGCTGGAGAGCCCAAGCAAGGGACGACCAGAGCCCAGCACAGCCACAGGAGGTCTTCTCTTCTGGGAGGGCCGCAGCTGGAAAAGGCACCTCTCCACACGTGTGCGGGGCTGTGCCCTCTGCATGCCTTTCAGGCTGGAAGACCTTGGTCTGTCTAACAAGGAGACCTTTGCGAGGATGCAGTAACATATTTACATAGGGGTGGCTGGAGGGAAGCATCTGTACGGGTCTGCAAGGGATGGAGAGGCTGAAGTCTGGTCGTTGAGGAAGCATCTTCCCAGGCTCCCAGGCCGAGCGTCCCAACCCAGGGCTGGATCCCCGAGGGGACCTGACACCACCTTTACCTCCCCCTGCACCTCCGCGGCTGCAATGGCGTATCCGGAGAAGTCCTCCCAGAGGAGCAGCGTTTCTTCTGTCTCCTCCCACGTGAGGCTGTCACAGTCATCCTCAAAGTCATACTCCCTCCTGGGGGCAAGGGAACAGCGTATCAGCACCCAGCAGGGAAAATCTGGCGGGCGGGGGGGGGGCTGTGCCAGTGCCGAAAGCCTTGCAGGGCTTCAGCTGTTGGAGGTTTGGCCAGGGTGAGCTCGAGTGTGCCCAAACCCAACGGCTGGTGGGGAAGGGGCTGGGCTTTAGAGTCAGGAGCCCCCACGAATTCAGGCAGCGGCTCCCAAAAAGCAGAAAGGGGGAGCTGGACCGGCTCCCACCTACAACACGGGTGGGCTCGGGCATCCCAGAGGGGCAGCCCCACCGTGCCAGAGATGCCAGGGCGTAAGCACCCTGCAGCAGCAGCTCCCATCTCACCCCGTTCCCCCCCGGGGAAGGAGAGCCCACCCTTGTCCTCCCCACCCCGGGCGCTGGCAGGGAGCCCGGTGCCGGCGGCAGAGGTGCGGAGCGGCCGCACTCACAGCTGGTTCAGCATCCTCTGCATTTCCTCATTGATACTCATGGCCGTGGTCTCGTCCTCCTCTTCCTCTTCGGGTTTTCGGGAGGCATCGCTCTCCGACAGCGAGGTGTCTTCGTCGCTGACCTGCTTCCGCTCCCGCTTCCGCCCCACCGAGGCTGGGACCTTAACGGGAGACAAGTGCAGAGACTACAGAAACGAGGCCGGGTCCGAGGTGGGGAGCAGGGAGTTGGGAGGAGATGGAGGGGGAAGGAACGGTGGAGGGACAGAAAAGGCAGGGAAAAGAGAGAAAGAGAGAAAGAAAGGAAGGAAGGAAGAAAAGCGAGAGAGAGAGAGAGAGAGAGAGATGGGCTCATTATGATCAGGTTAAAGATGGTGCAATGAATAAAACATGGTCTTAGCATTTTCTAAAATTAAAACTAAGCAACTAAAGATGGGATCTGTGAATCTGATGAGAAAAAAAAACAACGTGGTTTTACTGCAGAAAAAACTCAAATCGCCCACCACCCCAGTCCAGAGACAGGGAAACACAGCGACAGAAACAGGAAAAAAGAGACAGAGTCTGAAAAAGGTGAAATATGTCAATATTTACAGTCCGACCTTATTTATAGAAAGTTTAAAATTTATACACTTTCTCAACTGAATGGAACTAACCAGTTGCTTCTGTGGGGACAAAGAGAGCGAGACAGAAAGGCAGTGACATCCAGAAAGAGAAGAGAGACAGAGAGAGAGAAGAGAGACAGAGAGAAGATGACGGAGAGGGGAAGGGGAAGGAGAGAGATGGAATTAGAGACAGACACTCAAGCAACTCGTCTCCCTCCTGCAGCTGCTCCCCTACCACTGTGGGGTCCCCGGGCCCAACACAACAGATCAGCGAGAGGTTGAGGGGACTCTCGACACCCAAAGCAACATCTGGAGCTTTCCACCTCCTCTCCATGCCCTTTTGCCTGGTCTTCTCAAGAGAGAGACAGAGAGCAAGGGACCGCAAGGAGCAAGGGTGAGGGTGACCAAGCGTCTCCCCTAGCAAGGGGCTGGTGTTGTCTCTTCTACCTCCTTCGGGAACTCTCCTCCCCAGAGCCAGCAGCTGAGCCTGGGGCAGCAGCAGACGTTTCTCACCTGAAACATCTTGATCATGTCCTCGCAGTTCCGCTGCTGTGCCACGTCGCACAGCTTGGCAGTGATGTCGATGCGGCGGCAGATGTCCATGTCCACCTTCATGGCCTTCTCCTGGATCTTGGTGTCCAGCTCTGTGATGTTCTGAACCCATGGTGCCAAAGGAGGGGGACAAAGAAGGAGGATGAGGTAAGGCAAATGGCAGCCAGAGCCCCCACATTCCCTCCTGTGCTGCAGGGCTGCATCTGCATCCACACTTTGCTCACTGCACCCTGGACCAACCCTGAGAGACCACCTCTGTGCTGGACATGCCCCGCCAAGGAACAGCAGTTCCTTTCTACGCAGCCCCACCACTCAGTAGGACACTGCTACCAGGTCAGAGTGGGGTTAGGGACTCACATTGCTCATCAGTCCCTTGAAGACGACAAGCTCTGCCTTGAGCTGCTCCACCTTCATGGCCAGCTCCTCCTGGCAGGCTTCAGCCTCCTGGGCTTCCTGCCCCAGGGAAGAGGAAAACAGGCAAATCAGTGTCAGTGCGGGGCAACTGGGGTGCAGGGGAAGGCGGGGGGGGACAGTGATGCTCACCTCCTGCAGCTCAGTCACTCGGTCCTGGAGCTGGACACGCACCGTGTATTCCTCTTCCCATCTAGGGAGACAAACGCACTGGTCAGATCCCACCGGCCTCGCCTGGCCGGCTGCGGGAGAGTGGGGAGCAGCAGCTGCTCACCCCAAAGCCATCCAAGAGGGGGTGATGACGGCACCGGGGTGGGAAGGAGAACGTGCCCAGGAATGCATCGCCGCTTGTTTCCAGATGACGGCAGCTGCCAAACGCTTGTTGGTCCTCCCCCCCAAGCCACAAACCCTGCCCCACCACGCTCCCTGCTGCCCTGGCCACGGGCTGGCTGCCTGCTCTGCGACAAGGGGAGCTGGGGACACCAACTGAAGGCTCCAGGCAGCAGCTGCGTTGCACGCCCTGCCACACTGGGGCTGGTCCATGGTCTGATGCAGCCCACCAGCCCCTCTCCATCCACCCCCCGAGACCCCCTTGGCCTTGGGTCACATTAGGTTCAGCTCCTGTCCTGGTTTGAAGCTCCAACACTCATTAATGGGATTGCATATGTTGCAGAGTTGTCTCCACACGCATCATAACCACGCTACGTGCTGACCATGTTAGGGCATGAGCGGCCACGGTGTGCACCAACATGGGGCCAGGCTCTTTCCAGTGGTGCCCAGGGACAGGACAAAGAGCAAAGGGCACAAACTGGAACACAGGAAGTTCCATCTCAACATAAGGAAAACTTCTTTACTTTGAAGGTGGCAGAGCACTGGAACAGGCTGCCCAGAGAGGTTGTGGAGTCTCCTGCTCTGGAGATACGTAAAACCCACATGGATGCACTCACAGAATCACATGGGGTTGGAAGGGACCTCCAGAGACCATCTAGTCCACCCCCTCTGCCAAAGCAGGTCCACCTTGAGCAGGTTGCACAGGAACTTTTCCAGGTGTGTTTTGAATGTCTCCAGAGAAGGAGACTCCACCACCTCTCTGGGCAGCCTCTTCCAGGGCTCTGCCACCCTCGAAGTAAAGAAGTTCCTCCTCATGTTTAGGCAGAACTTCTTATATTCAAGTTTGTGCCCATTTCCTCTTGTCCTGTCACTGGGCACCACTGAAAAAAGACTGGCCCCGTCCTCTTGACACCTTCCCTTTAAGTATTTATAAGCATTGATCAGATTCCCCCGAATTGATCAGATTCCTGACCAGCCTGCTCTAGGTGAACCTGCTTTGGACAGGGTCGGGGGGAGGTGGACTAGATGATGTCCAAAGGTCCCTTCCAACCCTTACCGTTCTGTGATTCTTCTGCCTGTACCAATGCAGAGGACTTCCCTGCGCCGGGCTGCGCTACCCAGGCATGGGCTAGAAGTCTCCTCGGCTGTACTGCTGTGTAACAAGTTGGATTAAAAAAAAAACCCACCATTGTTTTGTCCTGTGAGGAAGCAGGATGGATTGTCACGATTTATGCCAGGTTGGACAGTGGGTACTGTGTCAGGCTCTGCAGCTGTGCAAAAAGCTGAGCTGCAAGGTGCCCGGCCTTGCTATACAAAGACACGTCACCTGGCAATTATTATATATTATATTTCACTGCCATGAGATCATCATCTTGGGCCACGCTGCGGTGTTGGCCCCGGCCACAGTCTGCTGGGAGGCCACCAGGCTGTACTGCTCTTTGCTAAATGGCTGCCCCGTATTGCAGAGGGGTTGGCAGGCACCGCGGTGCGGCACGGGGCAGGGCTTGCTGCATTCTTACCCGGCTCTTCTGGGAGAGCCAGATTTCTCTGAGAAAGCGGGATTTCTCCAGGAAAGCAACCAGAGCTGGGCCCTGCCTGGTGCTGTGGTCTCCGGTTTCTATTTAATGCTTGCAAGCAACAACACAGGCGCTGTGACCCTGCACGAGGGCGTGAAAAAAAAAAATCTCTCCTCTGGCTTACTCACACCAAGTTTGAAAAACGAATTCCAAAGTCTAGGAGACCAGAAGGCACATGAAAAGCCCTCACACTTGTTATTGCAGGGTATCAAGACAATGTGATGACGTGGGAGAGTCCTGGCTTATGAATTTCTAGGCTCTTCAACTTGGCAACACTTCGCCTCACTCAAAACAGGGAGAAAATGTGCAGTCCTCGTGTTGGTGTTGGCTCCATCCCGCAGCTACGGAAGGGGAGTCAAAGGGGGTTCCCATCCCTTTGAGGGAAGAGGAAGACGAAGAGAGCGGGAAGGAGAAAGTTAAAAGGTAGAATTGCCCTTATATGGGAACTGTTCAAACAAGGCCTCCCTCCCCGGGGAGAAAAACGCCTTCCACCACAGGAAAAAATTTTCAGCATCTTTCTCGGCGTGGTGTGTCCTCTGTTTTTCAGTCCCCGCCTCCCCCCGGGTCTCTATAGAGCCCAGACTCACTGGGGAAGTAAAGCATAGCTGAAAATCCTCGGAAGAATTAATTTCACGCCGATGCTACGGAAGAGGAGGACAGACCAGCTAAACCGCTGCTTTAAAGGCAGGACGGCCGCAGGGGTTCGCCCCGCAAGCGATGAAATCTGCGCGCCCATCCCTTAGGAACCCCCCTCTCCCGCTCGCCTCCTGCCTGGCTCCTTCTCCCCGGCTCCCTCCTGCAATGCACCACTCCTAATAATAACCCGCCTGCGGCACGGCACGGCACGGCACGGCACCCGCTGCCAGGTCACTGCCGGCTGGAAGCAAGGCTGCCCCACACAACCCCACGCACGCCGAGGGGAGAAGGGCTCCCTTCCCGCCCCCGCCCAAAAGGCTGAAAGGCAGGAGAAGGCAGAGAAGCGAGGGTTAAGAGGGTCCCAGCATCAGGCAGACCCCGTTATCTCCTTTGCTGGCTACGGGGGCAGCCCTCCCAAAGCTGGGGAGGTGACACGGTGCAGTGCTGACCCTACAGACCTTCCCCCTCCTCCCGGTGTGTCCCCTCCAGAAGTTCACTTAGCAAAATAAACACCACCCCCCCCCCCCCCCCCATATCTTTAAAACTCCTGTTTACTGCAAAAGGCATCGGGGTGCCTTACCCTGCACTACACACGGGTGCTGTGGGGCATCCTCTGGGCTGCCCAGGGACTGCAAGTTTCCCCCTCTGGCCATGTTTGAGCTTCACTTTAATGGCGAATGCCCTGCAGCCTGGTGCGTGGCCTCGGAGGGCAATTACAACAAGAAAATACCTTCTTCCAGCCTTTCCATCTATAAAGGAGGCTTATAAGAAGGATGAGGAGAGACTTTTTACCAGGGCCTGTGGTGACAGGACAAGGAGCCACGGTTTTAAACCACGGGGTAGATTTAGATTGGACATAAAGAAGAATTTTTTTTATGATGAGGTTAGTAAGACACTTGGAGCAGGTTGCCCATAGAAGTTATGGGTGCCCCATCATTGGAAGCATTCAAGGTCAGGGCTTTGAGCAACCTGATCTAGTGAGACCCCATGGCAGGGGGTTGGACTGCGTGATCCTGAAAGGTCCCTTCCAACCCAAACCATTCTGTGACTCCCGCAACACTGCTCACCCCACACCTCCAGGGTTACCTTCACAGCATCCCAGGCAAAAACTACTTGGGAAAATGGATGTAGCAGACAGCAAGAACCTGATGAGGCTCTCGGATCCCCAGATCTCAGTGGGTCTGTACCCTACTCACAGACACCCTTTGCCCCTCTCCAGGCCACCTAGTCTCAGCCTGCTCCTCCCGAGCGCAGCTCCTGCTGCTGCATCTCCTCTCATCCCTCCCCGTTGCCCCCACAGCCCTCCTCGATCCCAGACTTGAATTTCAGGCCCTGGATATCCAGAGAGAAGCTCCTCCTGCTCCACTGCTGCGAGTGCCGTGGGGGTGCACGGTGGCAACGATGCCTTGAAGAAAGCGCAACCTCGAGCACCCAAAGCCATGGGTCAGAGAAGCGGGAATCCCTGTCTTAACACGGTCTCTTCCCTCTGCCCCCAGGCAGGTGGCAAAGGGACGACACTGGCCGCACTTGTCCCCATGGCAGATCAGAGCCCGCCGTGGCAGGGAGGTCTCTGCTCCCAGGGGATGTTGGTGTCAGCCCTCAGCGTGGGGAAGGGTGTGGAAATGGGATCCTCCTGTCCCGTCCCCCCCTCTTTGGGACCTGGCTGCACCCGTCAGAAAGTTCCCGGTGCTGGAAAGGGTCTGGGGGTGGGGTCTGCTTTCCCCCAGCTCCTGGTAACACAGTCCAAAAATAGATTCCCACCGACAACATTGGCCCGCAGCAGCCCACGGTGCCCCCCTGCCTGCCCCCCCAGCGTGTCCCCGCTCCCTCCGTCACCCCCCTCCAGCCTTCCCCAAAGCCCGCCTGCCAGAGCGGGACAACCCTGAGAAGCTCTCCTTCCTCCCAAAGTTTCAGCAGCACCCACAAACCCAACTTGGTCCCCTCTGGCTGACCCGCTTCGAGCAGGTTGAGGTTCGAGCCCTCTGGGCAAAAAAAAGGTGGGTCCAGCTCCCCGCTATCTGATCCGAAAACGCAAGGCAAGAAGAGCTGCCCGGCCCTGGAGAAGGAGCCCGACCAAACCCCCCTGGCTAATAATAATCAAAGGCTTTAGGGACGTGCAGCAACCGGTGGGAAAGGAGAGGTGCCACCTCCCTCTTCCCACATGTCCGGCTCAGTGCCTTCAGAGCATCCCCACAGGCAAATCTGCTCAGCCAAAGCCTTATAAAGCCAAAAACATAAGCTGTCATCTTGGATCCCCAGCCTTGATCTTGACACCGGAGCCCACAGCTGCGAAGCACAGGTCGGGGGGGGGGGGGGGGGGGGGGGGCAGCTCCAGCGGGCAGCACGCCCCATTTTCCTCCTTCGGGTACGCAACTGTTCCAAAGTTGCTTCTAAAGCATCGTAAAGTTACTTTTCTTCCGCAAAATAAATCAGTTGGGTGGTGACGGCCCCGCTCTGCCCCGCGCCCTCACCCAGTGACGCCAGCCCCGCTGCCTGATCTCATCCTACGTGTGGATCCGGGAGCAGCCTCGGAAACCGGCCCGAGACAAAAGTGCCACCGGCACCAGGCGAGAGCGGTGGCAGCGGCCGCCCCGTACGGGGAGAGAAGAACCATCCCGAGAGATTAGCTTTGCATTCTGCTTCGCCCTTCTCCCAGGCACATGCCGAGCCGCAGCTATTTTGGGTGGGGAGGAAAGCCCCCGAGGAGTGGGGTGTTCCCACTGAGGCGCCGGCTGGGAGAGAGCTGGGGAGGGAAAAGGCCCAGGGGAGCAGGCGGCACTGCCGAGGGGCTTCTCGGCACCTTCCGACACAGCCAGAGAGTTTTCCCCCTCCCAGCAGCCTTTTCCCACCTAAACCCGCTCACTGCTGCACGTTCACCCTTCCTCACCTACTTTCCAGCCGCTCCTCCTTCCCAAGTGTTTCCAGATCCCCCTCCCCTTTAAAACACCAGCTCCTGGAGTCATGGTATTTCTTCCCTGCTTGGAAAAGCACGTCTAGCCCCTCACGCTGGGTTGATAGGACGGGGGAAAAGGTGCAGGGGAGCATCCCCAGCGAGAGTTCAAGCACCCGGAGGCGAGTGAGGAGACCCAGGCGTAGAGGAATGCTTTCAGGGGTCCACGTTTTTTTGCCTTACAACCACATCTCACGCTGCCCGGACCTGGTGGGGGATCCCAGCAAGTTAGGGGAGGGATCCCTCTTCCCCTTGGCACGGCCGGGCCGAGCCCTGCAGCCACCCCGGCGATGGTCGTGGTCCCTCGGGGGGGGGGGGGACGGACCCCTCGCTCCCGCCGCCCCTTCTCACCTGCGCTTGTACTCGTCCCGCTCCCTCTTCACCTTGGCCAGCACGTTGTAGAGGGCCCGGATCTCCGGGGTGATGGTGTCGATCTGGACCCCTACCCCGTCCGGGTGGACCCAGGAGACCCCCGGTCCTTGCACCAAGGTGGTCTCCGGCCCCGGGCCCAGCCGCCGGGCTTGAGAGAAGGACCAGATGGTGCCGGGCATGAAGCGGGAGGCGGCCGGGAAGGGGGGAGGCGGCGGCTGCGCTTGGGTGGGGGCGCCGGGACGGCAGCCGGGGGAACCCAGCGCCCGGGCCGGCCCCAGCCCCAAACCCAACCCCAACCCCAGCCCCAAAGTGCGGATGGGACCGACGAAGCCGGTCTGCACCGCCTGGTCGCGGCGCGGGGGTCCTCGGCCCCGGCCCCCCCCGCCTCCTTCCTCCAGCGCCTGCTGCAGCTGCTTCTCCAGCTGCCGGTTGCGCCGCTCCAGCTCATGGACCTTGGCCAGGAAGCAGCGGAACCGCAGGTTCAGCGTCTTCAGGACGCTGATGTTGGAGCCCAGGTCGTTGCGGAGGGCCATGGCGGCGGGCGGCGCGGGGAAAGGGCCGGCGGGCGGCGGGGCGGCCAGGTCAACCCCGAGGGGCTCGGCCGGGCGGGGAGCGGGCGGCGGCGGCGGCGGCGGGTCGGGGCCCGGCAGCCCCTGCTGCTCCTGCGGCAAGAGGAAGAGGTTGGGGCCGAAGAGCGGGTTCATGGCGGCGGCGGTGGTGGTGGTGGGACGGGGAGCGGGGCGGGGGGTTGGGGGGGGGGGAAGGCCGGGCCGCCGGCGCCAATCAGGGGCCCGGCGGGGGCGGGATGCGCCGGGGCGGGGGGCTGCGCCTGGCCGGCCCCGGCGGCGGGGGTGCGGCTTCCGCTGCGGCGGGGATGCGGCGGCGGTGGGGAGGGAAAGGCGCTCCCCCCGCCCGGCCCCGCGCCCCGCCGGCCGGCCCCGGGCAGAGGAGGGGACAAGGAAGAAACAGGAGGGGACAAGGAGCTAAACCTCCCCTTCCCTCTCCCGTCCCCCCGCCCCGGGAGCGGGAGGTGGCGGGGGGGAGGTGGCTGGGTTTTCCCCCCCGCCCCGCTCCGCT
>QJSC01029153.1:528305-543068 GCA_003697955.1 Calidris pygmaea | reverse complement strand
GGTCTTTTCCTACAGTCCCCCCCCCCCAACCCCGACCTCAACCCCCCCGGGCAATGCTGCCAGAAGGACTGGTGTGGTCCCTTATGCCCGTTATCTGCTGGGATCAATCGATCAATACATAAACATTGATGGGTGGGGACACCTGTGTTACCTTGCTGTCTCATGGCCAGTTCCCCCAGGACTTCCACTCGCACAGACCGGCCTCCCAGATCTCAGCGGATCCCATTTAGCAAGGGCTGAGCGTGCAACAGGTCTCGAGTGAAAGGAGGTGCCCGGCACCCGCACCACATGGAGCTCTGTCTGCCACAGGAGGTGGGCAGGCGCCAGTCGGGTGCTGTGCTGCAGCCCTTCCCTTGGGATCTGGGGGATGGCTCAGTCCACGCTTCCAGAAACTTCCCGGACCCGCTGAGGATGGCCAGCTTCGTTAGTCTTGACTAGGAATCTGCCTATTGCATTTTCCCCCTGCTGCTTCTCCTCCAGACCTACAGGGCTCCTTCCCACTCTTCTGATTTCCTTGCCTGGGAGCAGACTTAATCAAATTTGTTCCTCTCTGTTGCCTTGCTGTGTCCAGCATCAGTTTTCTTCCTGCGATCTGCCTGTCTCCCCCGTCCTGCCCGCAACTCTGGGCTCCCCACAGCAGCCCCCATTTGCATTTACAACACCTCCTCTCCCATCAGCAGCCTGGCTGCATTCTCCCTGGCACACCCGCGACTGTTGGAAGTCATAACTGGATTTGAGTCCCTCCCATATGTGCTTAGGGTGGGAAATGAAATGAGCTTTCCTTCTTTCACCTCCTTTTTAGCATTTTCCTTCTTCTATCATCTTCTTTTCCTTCCCTTGCTCTGCCTCTGACCAGAGAGGCTGAGCCGTGGCAAGCAGTGCTTTTGTCAAGGGAGAGGAAGGCAGGAAGGCTTTCCTCAAGTGCTTAGGAGATCCCTGCCTTGAGAAAACCCTCAGCTGCAACAGCATGAGCAGCTGGTAGGGAGCCACACGCCCAGCAGCAATACTACCAAACAAACAGGGAGGGAAAAGGGAAGGACAGATGGACAAGAGGGATCCCAGTCACGAAGCTTGTTTCGAAGCAGCAGTGGCAGCTCCTGCTTGGAGACCTCCCAGCACGTGCCCTGGAAGCCATCGCTGACTCTGAGACCTCAGCTGAGCCTGCTGCCACGTCCGGCAACACAACGTTTTCTGCCAGCATCCTTTCCCCCCTCGCATACCCCTAATTTTAACCCCCCCGTACCCGCCAGCCTGTTCGTCACCCCTGCAGCCAGCAGGGAACGCAGGCACGAGCAACACCACAAACCCTGGAGCAAGTGTGTTCCCGAGCTCTGCTTCTGTCCCGCTGGGGAAAGCTGGCAAGCGGAGCTGATTAATGGAACGCCAGCGGAGGAAGGCATCGCCATCCATCAGGAGAAGCTTTTTCACCGTGAGGCCAGCGCAGCGCTGGAGCAGGTGGCGGGATCTCCAGCCTTGGTGGTTCTCAGGGCTTAGCTACGCCAAGCCACAGCGATGTGACCTAGTGCTGGGACAGTCCTGCTTCCAGCAGGGGGCTGGGCTGCAGATCTCCAGCACCTCTTCCCACCACCATGCCTGCTGTCTCCTGGAGAGGACAGGGCAGTGTGAAGCCTGTTTTTTTCCTAGCTTCCCTTACTTGGGATACTTGCTGGGATAAAGGATATCTCCTGACAGAGAAGATGGCTGGGGCAAAGGGTCAACATCTTCTAGTAACTCCCAAGGAAGCCCAGAGCCTAGAAACAATCCTTTCTACCCAGGGGACCACAATGCTCCTCCTCTAGGCCCTTGGTTTCAACCTCGCCCCAGCACAACAGCTCCTCCTCCTCCTCATCTTCCCTTCTTGGTTCAGCAAAACCCCTGACACTTCTCCAGACCCTCCCATAGCTCCTGCCCTGAGTTTATCAGCTCAGGCTCAGCAGCGGGGACTGCTGGAACCCCCCTGCTGACACGCAGAACTGCTCACTACACCTCACTGCACCTCTTAAAATTGTACCTGTAGCCAATGTAAAACCAGGCACTTACTCACAAGCGTGCTGATATTTATCTTACTTCCACAGATTTTGAGACCGAGAAAGAAGGGCTGCATTTTCTGACCCCGTGGAGAACACAAAGCACAAATTTCTGTAGCTCAAGCCAGGTACTCGTGTGGGACTGTGTCTCTAGTTGCTGACAGCACGGTAAAAATAGATTGAGCCTCTACCCTTACCCTTTATAGCCAAATCAAAGTAGATTCCCCAGGTGGCTAACCACCTATTAAAATCACGCACCTTGCCTCTCGTTTGAATTCACGTAGCTCGAACATCCATTGCCAGTCTGAGATGCTCCCACTCTCCCAGGTCACAGAACCTCTTACTAGCTAACACATCCTCCTTGCAAAGGTGCTTCAGAGGTGAAACCTCTTCTAATTAGCTCCACAGCTGTCCTCGAGGCTCTTTTTTTTTAAGGTGTAGGTTATATTGGTGTGTGTATACCCCACCCCTCCTGCCCTCCTTCCCTCTGAGTACCCCAGCGTTACCTTCTCCCTTGCACCACCCTGCTGGAACATTTCACTGTCAACTCCCCAAGCCTTCCAGCTTCCAGGATGCTTCACTGAAACCGCCCCCTAAAATTGCTTCTGTCCACAACCAGAGGCAGGTGCTGCAATGAACACACCGGCAGCCCAGAGCAGGCTGCCTACATTTGGGTGTGAATGGGGAGAAATTGGCACAGAGGAGCAGCTGCCAACAGAAGCTGGGTGATCACCACACTAACCAACACACAGAAACGTCCCTTTGTAACAGCAAAGGGCAGAAGGGATTTTCTTTTAAAAAAAAAAGATCCCAAAACACCAGTCCAGGAGGGAGTTTTGTAGCCAGGTCTTGCATGAGAAGGCAGCTCCAGGTGCTACAGCCAAGAGGCAGGGTCCTAAGTGACCTTACTCTTCCCAGCAATTCCCCATGGACTACAGCAGGCAGATAGGACTTGGAGACATCCTCTCTGGGGGCTCTCCACATCCTCCCTAGCAGGGATGGACAGCTTTGGGGAGAAGGGGGAGGGGGGGGTGGCAAAACCTACTGATGTGAATGTGGTCCTTTGTGGATTCAGTCCCTAGAAAAGTGTATGTATCTATGGGGTTATGAGCAGCAGAGCACCTGCTCGAGGATCTAAATTTTATACCCAGGTCCCCGAGATGTGCGGTGCAGGGTTTCAGTCCCTTCCTCTGGATACAGCCTGACACGAGACAACGCGACGGCGGGCTGCCCACCCAGCAGGGAACAGACATTACAGCGCATGACATCACTGGAATTAGTGACTGATCCGCAGTGCTCTTGGAGCCTCTTCTCTTTCCGTGGTGCACTGTTGTCCCCAGAAGCCTTCGGTTTCCTTCCTCCGCAGCATCCTACCTCTCCCTCCCGGTTTGCAGAGGTGAGCTGGCAGCACTCCAGAGCCTGGCAGGCCTTAATTGCACCCTGATAAGGCTTCTCCGATAAATTCCTTCCTCTCCGTTTGGAGAGAAGGGTTTGAAGAATCCCCACCGAAGTCAAGATCTTACTGGGTGCGTGGTATTTCTCCCACTGCGCTGGCAGCCATTAACACAGAACCTGATGATCAGAGGGGCTGGAGCACCTCTCCCATGAGGACAGGCTGAGAGAGCTGGGGTTGTTCAGCCTGGAGAAGAGAAGGCTCCGGGGAGACCTCATAGCAACCATCCAATATCTGAAGGGAGCTACAGGAGACCCGGAGAGGGACTCTTTGTCAGGAAGTGTAGTGACAGGACAAGGGGTAACAGTCTTAAATTGGAAGGGGGGAGATTTAGATTAGATATTAGGAAGAAATTCTTTCCTGTGAGGGTGGTGAGACACTGGAACAGGTTGCCCAGAGAAGCTGTGGATGCCCCATCCCTGGAAGTGTTCAAGATCTGGCAGGATGGAGCCTTGAGCAACCTGGTCTAGCGGCAGGGGTTGGAACCGGATGGTCTCTAAGGTCCCTTCCAACTCTAACCATTCTATGATAACCTCACCTCTTCCATGCACCAGGTTTGTTTTGCACCCTTCTGGCCTTGTTTAGCCTAATTAACTTTACAGCAAGTGGCAACTCTATTGCAGAACTGCTTACCCTCCCTTTTTTATTTTTTTTCCCCTTCCTTCCTCCAAGTCATTAAATGCCACCCCAGCAATGTTTTTGCACAGCGCAGTGGAACAGATACCATGACACACTACACTGACTTCTCTCAACCAGCTTTTAATTTATGATGGTGGTCTTTACTCCTCACATCTGTTTTCAACCCTTGTTTTGCCTCAATTCTTGCTTTGTTCTGCCTCAGCTCTTGCGACCCACGTTACCAGCAGCTTTCAGATATTCAAATCAATTAAAGGAAGATACTGAAAGATGACCCAGTAGCCACATTTTCCAAAAATCTCAGCTTTCAGGTAATAAAAGATTCCCAGAATAAGAAGGCAGCTGTACACGTAAGTCTAGTATGACCAGCAGCCTTGTACCAGAACAAGGTGGTGGCAGAGGGAAGCCACCAGCTTTTGTCCCCAGCCACCCCATCCTAAAACTGCCTCCAAAGCTCAGTGGAGCACTTCAACATTATCTCTCTGAGCAGCGATAACTGCAACGGCTGAACTAAAGAGCAGAAGGGGAGTGAACCACCAAAGAGAGCCGAAATTTTCCTCTGTCTCTCCCCAGCTATAGTAACAGGTTTGCAGGCAGGCACAGCCAGTGGAATGATGCTCGGTAAGAGAGGGAAGTTCTATTGACGTGGTTAAAGCAGCATCTCTTCCTGCCCTTCAGAGGGGACAGATCTAATTTGGAGGGGTCCACTAGAAAACAGATGGATACACTGAGATCCCAACCAAGAACTTTCTGTCCCCACCACTGGGGTTGTATCAAGACAAACTGGTTAAAAAACTGAGACTGTACACTAGCCTTGGAACCTCAATAGGTGGCAGCAGCAAAATGGGACAGGTCAGCGTTGCTCCCGAAAGGACAGGCTCATGGCTTGCCAGAGGTAGAAGCCCATCCAGGTGCAAGTCACCCTAGAGCTGGAAGATTACCACACGGCTCCAGTTTTGAGATTTATCCTAAAAATCTTGCATTTTATCACTCCTGAGGGAATCTGCTAGAACTGGAAAAGAAGGTTTGGGTTGGAATGGATTCTATGATTCTATGACCTTAAAGATCATCCAGTTCCAACCCCCCTGCCCTGGGCAGGGACACCAACCATTAGACCAGGTTGCTCAAAACCCCATCCAGCCTGGACTTGAACACCTCCAGGGATGGGGCATCCACAGCGTCTCTGGGCAACCTGTTCCAGTGTCTCACCACCCTCACAGGAAAGAATTTCTTCCTAATACCTCATCTAAATCTCCCCTCTTCCAATTTAAAACTGTTACCCCTTGTCCTGTCACTACAATTCCTGACACAGAGTCCCTCCCCAGCTCTCCTGTAGCTTCCTTCAGATATTGGAAGGCTGCTATGAGGTCTCCCTAGAGCCTTCTCTTCTCCAGGCTGAACAACCCCAGCTCTCTCAGCCTGTCCTCATAGGGGAGCTGCTCCATCCCTCTGATCATCTTTGTGGCCCTGTGCTGGACCCGTTCAAACAGGTCCATGTTCTTCCTGTGCTGAAGACCCCAAAGCTGGACACAGTACTCCTGTGTAAATAAGGCTGGAGGAGCAGAAGCAGGGCCCTGCCTACCTGGAAGCTGGTGTTGCCACAAGCAATGCAAGCCATGTACAGCAAGGACCCAGCTGAGGGAAACAACGGCCCAGGAACCAGTTTCCAGCGCAGGATGTGGACAGAGGGGTCTGTGACCAGGGCAAACAAGCAGCAGTCCCTCCTCACAGCACTCTTCCAGCCTCTAGCAGTTCACGGCTCGTGGATCTTCTCAGCCAGTTGTGTTTACCAGCCCTTACAAAAAACACTTTTCCCTCGTGCATAGAGCTGGGTTTTCAACCCGTGTCAGCTTCTGGTATCCACCATACCCTGCAGAAAGGAGTTTCACAGCTACCTACACCTTTGGGACGTTGGATGGCTCCTAGGGGTTGGGGGTTTTCAGTTTTACTGGAAAAGAGCAAGCAATTGTTCCCCGTTTGTCTTCTCCATGCCACTAACAATTTCACACACTGTTACATCACTTCTTGCCCCCGGGTCTCTTTTCCAACCTTAAAGAAGCCCCCTCAGATGGAGGACACTAGAAACACAGTATTGACGGAGTGAGTGCCCTGTCATTTTGTTCAGGGTGGTAATAACCTTCTCCATTTTGCCATCTAATCGTTCCTTTCCTAATAGCACCTAGCATTTATTTATTTTTTTTTTTTCTGAAAGACCCCAGAAAACTTCTCTGGGGTCCTGTGTGTCAGGCAATCCAGAGATCTTGCCACACAAGCCTGGAGTCGGACGCATTCAGAGGTTCCTCCCTGTCCTAACTCACTGGGAAGCCTGGGGAAAAAAGTGATTTTGAAGTACAGGGATATTTGGTTAATGGCTATTCAAGAGAAAAAAACAAAGTCACACCCCACCCCACCCCAAAAAACCCAAACCAAAACCCACCCAAAGTAACAACCCAGAGTTATAAATGAAACACAAAAATGCATAAGCCCTAAAAAGCAGGAGACAACAGAAGCTGTTAATGAAGACCAGGACTCCTGAGACTGTGACAGATTGAACCATTACAGGAACCACGAGTGCAACCTTGAAGAGTTTCAGCCAGAAACTTCACAAGCGGTAAGAAAGCACAACTATGGTGGTCTTTATGGGCAAGATGGGATGTTTGAGAATAACTGTGGGACTGCATCAAGCTTACTATGCAACGTTTCAAGGAAGATTATGGGAGCAAAACTTACTATGGGATGTTTACGGGAAGGACTGAAGGTGGGAAAAGGGAGACATTGAGGCCAGGTCAGGCAGAAATGAGCATGAGAAAGCGGAGAGGAGAAATAAATTAAAAAAAAAATAAATATGGGGCCAGTCATGCAGAAACTGGCTGCTGGTCAGTGTGTTTGTCCGGCTGAGCCCTGCAGCTGATTAACACGAGGCCAGGACAGATGGTGGTAAACTAATCCTAGCTGTCTCCTCTGCGTGCGTGCGCATTTGTGATCTGCGAGCATCTGCAAGCAGGACTAGCCCCTAAGTAGGATAAGAGGTCCCAGAGCCACATACCGGCCAGACCACAAGTACGAGGACCAAGCTACCACAGATCCAGGAAGGAGCATGCACATGATCCACCAGCACGGTCTAGGTTTGATGGGCCACTGAGTAAAGAGAGGACCAGGCCTCTTTTGCCGTGTGAGTTTTGCAAGCGCTTCTTGAGTTTTCCTGGGCACCCATCACAGCACTTTTCTCCATTTTCTACTCATTGGTCTGCATCAGGTCCCATCCATAGCGTGGGTGGAGGAATTTCTGCAGTATAGTATGTCTGTAGAAGTTCCTGGCGTTCACACTCAGCTTGCCCCTTGCTGAACCTGGTAAGATGGGAAAGCACCAGCCTCACACGTAGCAGACCAGGCCAGAAAGGAATCCCTAGATCGTACACTCCACTGCGTTCAGCTGACCTTGCCACCAAGCACGGGAATAGCACATCAAGTTCTCCCAGGAACCCAAAGCTTGGCGAGGAAAACAAATCGAGGCAAAGCCTCACGTGAGCAGAGCTAGGAGGACAATTACAGGTGCAAGAGTTATGCCTCAGGTCTGTTACACACCCAACTCCACACACACTCTGGGGTGGAACAGAAGCTGGAGAGCACAGTTGGTAGAAAGCTTATTAATGAACCGTCTCTAGAAATTATTCACTGGAAAGCAGAACTAAAGAAGAGAGTATTAACTCACACCAACAAAGGAAAGGCATCTTGGCTGATGTCTAAACACAAACAGCCCGGACCCCTGCTTGTTACATCTCAAGGAGAAGCAACCACATCTACGTGAAACAAAAAGGCAAAAAGAACGAACGTGACTGTGCAGCTCCAGGACCAGCAGCAATCCCTGCTGCAGTCAGTCTGGGAGGCCAAGAACAAGGGTGAACTGGGGACAGTCACAAGTGACCTAGATTAGCACACAGTGACAACAGGGAACTAAGGACCAGCAGAGGACCACTGGCCTAGGAGCTCTCGCCCTGCCCTGACGAAGCGCTCTGCTGACAGGCACCACACAATGCAACCTTCATCCAGGCAGCGAGGACTTCACATCCCACTGCTTCTTCACAAACATCCACGCTGCGGAGGGCACGAACAGACACCAGAAATGCCACAGCATCAGACGGGTGTGGAAGGGGCTTCTGTTGCAGAGGAGTAAGGGGACACGGCAGAATTCTGTGTTCAAGGGAAACGGGCAAGACTTGAGCAAGAGTATAAAACTTTTAATGGGTCAGCGCATCAGTCCTTGATGCAGAGGGAAAGGAGCAAAAGGGGCTACAGCTGTCCCCGGCGCTCAGCGCTGCAGAGATTATCTGCACGGAGCAGGAAGGACACGGTGGCACACGCACTGCTGCAGCAGCCCCCGGCCTTTGCTCTCCGAGGAGGGGACCAACACCTGGAAAAGCAGTTCCTCTCACTGTCCATTTGTTTTCACTTTATGCTTCTTCCTGGCAGGGACTTGAGAATGCATCACTTTGGGAGAAGGCCGGCCAGCCTTCAAGGGTCTCTTCTGTGCCTGCAGTGAATGTTTCTTCTTCAAAGCGGGCTGTGGCGGCTTCTGCTCTTTGACAACTTTCGATCCCTCCAGTTTCTTCTTTTTTGGCGGAGGCTCCATGACAGTCCCAGGGACAGTGGACGGAGCTGCTGCTTCCACAGCAGGTTCTTCATCTGAAAGGAGAGAAAAGGGTGCTGTAAGAAGAATCTGAACAACTTCTGCAGGGGAGGCAGCCTGTGAGAGCAGGCCCAGGCAGCTCAGCAGAGCTCCAGTACTAGGTTACCTTTCTGGGGCTGGGGGATGGCATTGGAGAATTTCTTGAACTTGGCAATGAAGAACCCATCCATATTGTGCGTGTGGGGATAGAAACGCCGCGCAGTCTTGAGGGAGGGGTGGAAGCGACGGTCTTTGAACCTGGAGGAGGAAGTACGGTGAGAAGTGATAGAACACCTCTGCTCCAACCTGGCCACCGAGGAGCAGTCACCTGTGCAGCTTGTGACCTGGCACGCACCTGGTGAAGCCTTCCTTGCCAAAGTCCAAGCCTGTGGCCACCAAACGAACGTTGCGTTTCTTCAGGGCGTAATCCACAACCCACTCATTCTCCTCCACCTGCCAGAGACTAAGCGTTAGGATCCAAAGCTCACCAGTCCCCTGAGTAGATGACCACAGCAGAGCGTGGAATGGACTTACCATGATGGAGCAAGTGCAGTAGACAATGTAGCCCCCTGTCTCTGAGGCAGCATTGACTGAATCTATAGCACTAAGAAGCAATTCCTTCTGCAGGTGAGCACAGCGCAGGATGTCTTTCTCATCCTGAAAGAGAAAGACAAGTTAGGATGCCAGAGGAACAAGGAAGCACCCCAGACCTCTAGTGCAGATGGAGGGATGACAGGAGAGCAAAGCACATGCGACATAGAAGATTCTGGAATCTTCTGCAGAACTCAAAAAAAACAGCTCTGGTACAACACGCAGACTAGGGAAGAGGAGGAAAAATCAATATCCCTATTGTAGGCATCTCTCAAGAACAAAGCGGCCCTGAAGTCTCTCCTCTCATGACTCATAACTTGAGACCCCACCTTGTGTCCACACTGATCACTCACCTTGTTGGTTTTGACAGCAGGATCCTTGGAAATGACGCCTGTTCCACTACAAGGAGCATCAAGCAAGACACGGTCGAACCCTCCAAGCACCTACAGGCAGATGTAGATTTGGAATTACACTCACAGGTGGGGACTCAGACCAAGACCAAGACTAGAAGGGGAACCAGAAGACAGGGAAGGCAGGAAAGATCCCTCACTCCTCCCTGGCAACCTTCCCGGTTCCACATTGAATAACAGACACGCTCCCCAGCAGCTTTGCTCATCCTCTTGTGACAAGCGGCTTTAGAGAGCACAGCTTTACTAACGGGACAGCATGGCAGGTCTAGGCGAGCATGGTAAAGGACACCCCAAAGCAGGCAGGAACATACCTTGGGGAACTGGCGTCCATCGCAGTTACTCACTACAGCATTGGTGACTCCCAGCCGATGCAAGTTCCCTACCACGCTACGTAGCCGCTCGGCATTGCTGTCGTTGGCCAAGATCATACCCGTGTTCTTCATAAGCTGAGCTGCCAAGAGGGCAAAACACATCAGCAAGGGGCTGAAAAACCTCCTGCGCTTTTTGCCCGCAGGGACAGCCACCCCCTTCCTTTCCCCGAGTTTAGTCCCTCTCTCTTCCCCCTTTCTGTATAGGCCACTGGAAACTCATCACTTCACCCAGCATCCCCCCCAAGGTCCCCCACCCAAGGCTGCAGGGTGGTACCTATGTAGCTGGTCTTGCCTCCTGGGGCACAGCACATGTCCAGGATGCGTTCATTCTCCTGCGGAGCCAGAGCCATGACAGGGAGGAGACTGGAGGCTCCTTGCAGCATGTAGTGCCCAGCCAGATACTCAGGGGTGGCACCTGGGCAGGGAAGGCAGAACAAAAGGAGATGACACATGAAAGAAAGGGAGCCAAGAGCGGGTCAGCTAAGCCCTATGACAGGAAGGGTGATCTCACCGATGGGCACAGAGGAGTCATAAATAACAAGTCCCGTTTTTGACCACTTCCCCAAGGGGTCAAGATTCACACCACGGTTGATCAAAGCCTGCAAGACAAGGAGATGGGTCTGAGACACGGCCCCGTGTGACAGGCAGCCAGCGCAGCAGACAACCACAGGTTCCTGCTCACCTGCGCCAGGTCCCGTCGCCGTGTCTTGAGTGTGTTGGTGCGAATGGTCACAGGGCGGGGAACCTCATTGGCTTCCAGGAAGTTTATCAGCTGGATGAAAGAAGAGACAGAGAACAGAGATTGAAAACAATGACCCGGGGAGTCGGCCAAATCCTCATCAATCAGCAAAAGACACAGGCAGGGCAGGATCTTACTTCAGGGAGTGGGAAGATGTCCATGAGCTTCGTGAGCAAGAAGTCACTGTAGGAATAGTAGGCAGCCATGTCCTGGCGCAACACCGCGAGGTACTCCTGTCGCGTGCGGCCTTCCTCCCGCTTCACCCCGAAGTCCTGCAGCACCTCCATGTTGCCCTTGATGCGCTGGTGAATGACGTGCAGGTCAGGCGGCTCAGCAGGTAGAACGGCCATTAAGGAATCACAAACAGCCAAGAAACAGGCACACGGGCTCTTTCCAAGCACAATCGGTCACGCGGGACTCCTGCACCACAACAGCAGCCGCACCAGAAAGGCCTTGTTGCAATGCACTGTCATCAGAGCTCAGCAAAGGGGACATCCAAAGGATGGAACTGGATGAAAAAGCTCACAAGGCAAAAACTACAAGGTGTTTAAAAGGATTTGGTTAATCACTTTAGATAAACAGAAAAAAAAAAAAAACAAACCAAAAAACAGGAAAAAGAAGACAAGAGAAAAAGACTTTGAATACTGAAACTATGACCTGTAGCAGAAAGGAAAGTGGAAGTTCCCCAAAGGCAACTAAGGGGTACAGGCGAGAATGAGAAGAGGTGAGGCAGGACTAAAGTGTACCAGCAGGCAGGAAATTAAAATCACCAAATCCCAAGAGCAAGCACTTTGGATGCTGGAACTGCTGTCACCAGAGGCTCTAGAAATGGGTTAGATGAAAGCTTGCCAGGAAAATCCGGGTACAGAGGAATGAGGTACGTGATAAGATATCCACGTGCAATTAGAACTAAAAAGGAAATTGGGGCAGGCTCCAAGCTCCATACGGGGCGTAACAGATTTCTTGACTGCACCTTACAGAAGCACAGCATTGTATACCAGCTATTAGGGCAGCTCATCTAAAAATACCTTGTCATGCACAAAGCACTCTTGCTAAGCAATACTCGTGATAAAGTCCAAACGAAGCTCTTTGGTTGTATCCAAGCCCCACGCTGCTGTGTGCATATAGCTTATGGATGTCACAGATAAAAAGGATATCCTCTCTCTCTATCTGTTCATTAGTTGGCAGTTTAAATTGCTCGTCTATATCCAGGTTGAGTTGCAGATCTGTGCTGTCTTCCTCCTTCTGTCCCTTTTTCTGCCTGCTTGCCTCCTCTTCCTCCTCCTCCTCCTCCTCCTCTTCTTCACTGTCATCTTCACTGAGACCTCCCCTAAGGACAAAGAACAGGAGAGATGTTTTACACAACAACAGCATCACACAGGCACTTCACAACTACGATTTCTTAGAAGGCAGAAGAAGGAACAACAGGCTCCCTCATCTAACCAGGAAAGCCTCGGCAAACTGGCGATGTTCTCAGATCCTCACCTGTCAGACTTCTGCTTCAGGGCAGCTTTTTCAATAGGCAGCAACTAAACAGAAATAAAAGATTAATGAAACAATATCTCCAGGTGACCCCCTACTTCCCGCCATCTGTGAAATTTACCTATTCTGTTTAAAAAGGACAACAAACAAAACCACCAAATGTTATGCTGGGATCAGTTACTAAACTTGAAATTGTTCTTGTGAAAGGAAGAAGGAAAAAGCTCTCCATCACCTCACCATCCACCCACCAGTAAAGTCACTCTTTTTTGCCCAGGCTTGATGGGTCCTTTTAGCCAGCAAAGTCAAATATTTCTTGCGTAATTAACGGGAAAAGCTCCTACCTCTTCTTCCTCTGATGATGAGGCACCATAATCATCCACCATCTCATCACTGCTCCCATCCTCCTCCTTTTCCATCTCCCAGCTGCCCTCTTCCACCTCACCATCGCTGGATAACTCCACGTTGTTTCCTTTAGACTGGATTTTCTTGGCTTTGGCCGGAGCCAGCCATTTCGAATTGCTATCACTGAAGCCAGGCCGGCCACGAGGGGTTTGTCCTGCTGCCTTTATGGCATGTTTCTCCTTCTGCGGGGGTGCCTGCTCTTTAACTGCAGGCAGAGGAGGCAGTTAAAAGTTAGGCGTTATTCTCAAAAGCAGCTGTCTTTTTCAGTTGTTATACAAAAAAGGCCTTCATCCTAGTCCTGAGCTACCTGTCCAAGAGAAGGAACTGCTTGCACTCCACGTGTTTTCTCAATTGTAAACAAGGGTATGTTCCCATCTGTCCCACATGAAAATTTAAAGAGATCTAACTAGAATTACCGAAGAAAAACACAGATACAGAATTCTTATGGCATTTGCTCTGATGCATTATAGAATCATGGAATTACCTAGGCTGGATGGGACCTAGATCATCTAGTCCAACCATCAACCTAACTCTGATAAAAAACCATCACTAAACTGTGTCTCTAAGCACCGTGTCTACCCGTCCTTTAAAAACCTCCAGGGATGGTGCCTCGGCCGCTTCCCCGGGCAGCCCGTTCCAAGGCATTTACGGTACTCTCTTTCCCAAATCTTTGTCTATCCTTCCTCCTTCCCGCTGTGGCAGCTTCCTAGGCCGTACAGGGCGTCACGCAGCCAGCTTAACAGCCTCAGCTACCCAACCTGCCTGCGATGACCTCGCTGAAAAAGGAGGAATAGGTCAGAAGTGGCTTTAACAGGTGGAAGGGAGACCTTTCGCTGGTTTGCTCCTCCAGACAGCGCTGCCCGCCTGGCACGGCGGGGACCAGAAATTTGGATAAATTTCGTTTAAAAGAACAATATTTCACCTGTCCGGCGGTATACAAAGGGAGGCCGGAGCCTGGGGGCAGCGGGGCGCCCCGGGGGGCTGCAGGGCAGGAGGGGGGTGACAGCCCCTCACCCTGCCCAGCACTCACCTGCCGGCTCCCGCCCTCCTCCTCCTCCTCCGCCGAGCGGCCTCCTCCCCGCCGGGGCGCTGCCCGCTCCCAGTCGCCTCTTCGCAGCCCTGGATGGGGAGGGGAAGCGGCGGGTCAGCCCCGGTCCGCTCGCCCCCGGGGCCCACCCCCTCCCGGCGCCGCCGGTCCGCCCTTACCTCTTCCGCCCGTGACTGGAGAGCTTCTTCTTGCCGGTCTCCGGCTCTGAGGAGAGACACGCGGCGGGCGGTCAGTCAGCCCACACTGGCGGCGGCACCAGGCCGGGCCGGTGTGGGCCGGGGCGGGACTTACCTGGCGGTAGGAAGCGGGCCAGCTCCACCTCGGCCCCCCGCTGCTTGCGGGCCTTGCGCCCGGGGCCGCGCTTCTCCTTCTTGGTGGGGTCTAGCTTCCGCCCCATGGCGCCGCCACACCGACACCCGCCGCCACCGGGCCCGCCGCCACACGTGCAGGCCGCACCGCGCCGCCGCGGCGCATGCGTCCTGCTTCGGCTCCGCCCCTTACCCCATACCCATTGGCTGGTGCCGCCGCTCCCGCTCGCTGATTGGCTCAGCCGGCACTACGTCGGGCGTCACGGGGCGGGGCGGGCCCGAGGCCCAGCGCGGCGCCGCCGGTGGGGAGGCCGCCTCGCTGCCGGCGGGGCTGGGGGCGCGGAGGCTGCAGCCTCAGGGGGTGAACACGGAGGCAGGCAGCACAGAAAGGGGTTAGTGCGTGGGGGAAGGAGGAAGCAGAAATAGACAGGCGCAGGACATCCCAAAAATCTGTTTTTATACATCCCAAAAAGCTGCTTTTCCAACAGAAAAAGGCCATGGTGAGCAGGGCCTCAGGCCTCGGTCAATTCAATGTACTTACCACAGGGTAAAAGTAACGGAGGAAACAAAATAAAATACAAGGAAACTTTATTTTTTCAGTTTTACCAAGGTTTTGCTCTGTTTTTTTTT
>QJSC01029153.1:507017-528244 GCA_003697955.1 Calidris pygmaea | reverse complement strand
AAATCAACCAACAAAAAACAAACCCAAAAACAAAAAAGTGAAATTCCAGGCGGAGGCAGCGAGCAATGCGGCCAGGTTCTCCGTGTAACAGACGTGGCGCTGCGGCCTCCAGTCACTATGTACAGAGTCCATCATACATCCCCCTCTCTCCTGAGCGCGCTCCTCGCCCCGACGGGCTGGCTGCCGGGGAAGGAGTCCCTTCTCCTCCCGGGGAGGAGCGCAGCAGCAGCTTCTCCATGGAGGGAAACAGCACCCGGTCAGGAATGTCAGGCAGAGGGGTAAGGGTGTGGAAGGGTTGGGGGGTGGGATGGGGTGGAGGGCGGGGAAGGGGGGGGGTCACTTCAGCTTGGCCGAAAGGTCAACGGCACCGGGCCAGGGGCTCACTGCTGCTGGGCCACCTGCGGGGGCGAGAAAAGATAAATCTGAGACTCGACGGGGTGGTCCATGGACCCCCAGGGCTTTCCCCACTCCTCCCCCCGAGGTAGCCCCAGAGAGGGTACGTACTTGTTGGGGAGGCGGGGGCGGAGGGGGCTCGCTGCTGCGGTTGGCCAACCGGCTGAGGATGTTGCGCTCGGACATCTGGAGGCGGACGGCCACGGGTGGGATGCGGGCAATGGTGGCGGGCAGACGGGTCACATCCGCCTTCATGTCGCTCAGAAGCTCCTCCAGCTGCTTCAGGACTGGAAGAGAAAGGGACGCCTGTTCAGAAGGGGAAGAGGGAACAGGCTACAGGGAAAAGAGCAGCAGTGGGGCAGCGGTGGTGAACACCAATCCCTGGTGAACACCTATCCCCTCCCCTTGTTTAACACCTTTGTGCAGCACAGCGTTGGCGGGCTTGTTCCCGGCCATCGACTCCTTGGAGAGGTGCTGGTGGCTCTCGGCCAGGCATTCCACCTCTGCGAAACGCGTGTTCAGAGCCATAGATGGATGAGACGGGTCCTCCGACATGTTCAGATAGGCAGCTCGCCGCAGCTGCTCCTCGATCACCAGCGCTTGCTCCAGGAGCTGCAAGGAGGAGCAGTAATGAGAAGAAGCCTTTTAGCTGTTGCCCAAAGCGCAGCCCGTTTGCACCCTCAGTCTTTCCCCATCCACTTCTCCACTATCTCATGAGGTGAGACTATTCAGCTGAACCTCACCTCCATCAGCTCCTGTTTATATTGAGTAAAAGCCCAAAGAGCACAGAACAATTAAGGACTCCATTAAGCTAGGCCAGGTACACAAGAAAACCAGGCTACACCTAGTTTAACAGAAGACTACCATAAATCCTCTAGGATTCTCATTCCTCCTCAGATTCTTTTTAAAGACCAAGTTGTTTGCTGTTTTACCCTTTCTTTATGAAGCAAAGAGGACGGAGCTTTCTCTTTGAACCCAAGTGAGAAGTACCCTCATGCTACTTACAGGAAGAGCCTAAGAAACCACTGAACATGTCAGTGACATTCAGAGAAATCAGTTTGAATCCTGTTAGTGCAGAACTGATCAGCCAGACTACACTGAATTAATGTTTTGCCCCAAGACCGAGAACTACGTGGCCTTTATTTGGGTTGGTCTTAAACTACTCCCAGACCTAAGCTATGGTCACTCCCAAATAGGTTGAGGCAGAGACTGAAGGCAACCCCTTCCACCAGTCCATACAGTGTTTCCAAGTTCTGCTTAGGCACATGGTGTGAGTTGCAGCACATCAAGCAGAAGCTGTGATGGAACCATCCACTTCAACCTTAAGCCTCCTGTGTACCAGTTGTTCAATAAACATTTGGAGAGGGAGCACTGAACTAAGCTCCCCAGTACCATTTCTAGAGTAAAGGGAGATCCTATCATAGAACTACTGCATCATCCTGAGAGATATTGTTAATTCCCCCACACCCCCTAAAATGAAAGGCACTGCAGAAGCCGTCATTTTCTTAGCAGAAACTCAGAACAGCAAGCTTTTGTCCTTAGAGGTCCAGCTGGCTGAAAGGCACTTATCACACTGAAGAGAAATCCTTACCTTAAATCTCCTTGCCAAGAACTTATTCTTTATTTCCAGGAAGTTACCCCTGTTCATCTCACCCTTGAAGGGTTCATTGAGGATGGCGTAACGTGGATCATTCTGAATATCCTGCCAACGGGCATAGCCATGACTGAGATGGGATGAGCTCAGGCAAACAAAGGCAGAGAGAACAAGGGAATACACAGCTCAGGCAGATACTGTTCTCAAGAGGGGGTGGGGAAAGGGGGTGCAGAGAGGGGAGGAACCGGAGCCAAGGAAAAGGAATGAGAACTATGTCCTGCTAAGTCTTAACTATGCTGGCAGGAAACGCCTCCTCCCACCATCACTTTCACTCTTGTGAAAGAAGATAAAGCACTCCCTCCCTTAGTGTATTCCAGACCGACTGAGGACGGTCACCTTCACTGTGACAGTTTATGTGTAAGGGAAGAGAACTGGTCCATCCGGGTAAGGATACTTGATAATCCCAGCAAGGAGCCAGTAGTCATGACGCCGATGCCAGATCTCATAGGTCTTCTTTGTGACAGTAGCAGCCCGCTCCTCGTTCTGCCACAGGGAGTGTAGTTCTGGGAAGGTAAGAGACACCAGAGCAGTTGAAAGTTGTTTCACACACACAAGCAGGGCCATACAAACAAGTTCAAACATATAAAGATCTCTCATACCTGTGAAGCCACCATCTGCTATGTTGAACATGAAGCGCTGCTTTACTGCCTTCTTGTGCCTTTCATCTACTGATTCCTTCAGCATCTCTCCATTCTGCAGCATCACCACATCTCTCTTATCATCATCCTTTTTCTCGTCTGAACACACAGGAAATAAGAACACAGCAGATGCCACAGCAAGTTGGACCCACGACCCTCCTCCCCTTGCAGGAGAGGGGTTGAGAATGGAATGATCATGACTCACCTTTCTCATCCAGAGTGATTATAGGAGGTTCAGGGGGATTCTCAACAGGAGCTCTGTCCTCCACTTTCTCCACATCAGCTGCAGGAGAGAATGAACATGAGATGTAGGGCAACACGGCAAGTCCAAGGTTTTGTTCTTTAGCCTGTGAAACCTAATACTGTTCCCTAACTCCCTGTTTGAAGTCCTGGAATAGCTCCACTGTCTATATTTATGACTGTTTCCTTAGGACAAAATGCTGAAGCAAAGAAGATGCAGCTTTAGGAAAATATTATTTGAAGGGGAGGGGAGTTTACTGCTGTTCAAGGTATTAAACAACCTCCCTAGAGATACCTTTGCTTTCTACTTCCATTGGCTCATCTGGTCTTTCCTTCACCTCCGGTTCCTCTACTTTTTTTTCATCTGCTTCTGTGGAGTTCACTGGGGATTTTGCCTCCTGTGGCGGTGTCTCCACAGGCTGGGCACACTGCTGAGGACAGAAAGCAACGAGAAGCAAGGTAAAGCAGTGCCTGGAGAGTGAAGACAGTCACAGCAGGTCGGAAAGCAAAGATGCACAAAACTGTCAGGCCAATACTGAAGACCTGAGAATTATCTTTAAATATTGTTCCAAGAACTCAGCTGTGTCTCAACAGCTGAATGACACAGAAAAGGGGGCAGAGGTAGAGACATTTGCAATTGCATGAGGCAAACAAGCAACTCACCTCCATAGGGACCTCTGTTTCAGTAGCAGAAGCACTGAGCTCCTTCTCTGGTTCAGATGACTCTCCTTGCTCCTTAGCACCGGCTCCTTCTTCTACTTTTACTCCTTCTTCTGTGTATTCCCCACCCCAGAGCAGGACAGCAGTTAAAAGCAGAAGAGAAGGCGTCAGTAAGGTCTTTCCCTCACTGTCACCAAACACACATCGCCTTTGCTCCCAGAGATCAGGCCCATCAAAATGGGACCAACATCACTCAAGATGAGCCCCTTTTTCCTGCCCACTACAAATGCCAGACTTTTCTTACGGACGTCAGCTCATCCCAGAAACACTAGTGTCCTCTCTTGCCTTTAAGGGCTTGCACATGTCTTTGGCAGCCCTCCTAACACGAGAGGCAAGTTGATCTGCGTCCACCCCCAGGCCCCACCACCACAGCTCCGGCGAGGGGAACAGCCGGGATGAGGTGAGGACGCAGGACTGTACAGAAGAAGGGAGCTCTCACCAGGTGGAGGGACAGGGGCAGGGGTATTTGGCTGCGTATCCCCTGGTGTTGAGGGAGTTGGAGTTTTGGGAGAAGGTGAGCTTGGCTGTGAGAGTTTCTTGTTCTCCTCTATCTCTGCCAGTTCTGGCATGCTCCAACGGCCATTCACATGCTCAAATTCCTGCACCTGCATGAGAAGGAGAGAAAGAAGTATCATTGGAGAAGTCATACAACCTTGTCCTCAAACCAGGAGACAGAATACCTGGCACACAACAAAAATAGGTGTGAAAAGAGGGATAAATCACTAGCTCAGGACTACAAGTTGTATGGAGAGCAAAGGCTACACTGCTCTGGAAGGCACCTACCTTTTTGCGTATCAGTGACATGACCCCAATGCGAGTAAGGACATGCTGTCGAGAAAGACCTTCCCGTGGGACTCCATCTGCAAAGGTCTCTGCACCATCAGCTCCAGGTTCACATAAATGGCGCATGAACAGCGAGACATAGGCCCTGGAGCAGTTAAGAGTCAAGCAATTAGACTATAAATGAGCTTAGCTGGAGACACACATTACTAGATCCCTTCCAACACATAAAGGGAAAAAAAAAGTCAGCCCAAGACTCCAAACCCAAAGTAACACAAGTTCTGGGGTTCCAGGCTCCTTCAAGGGAGAATTAGTGCATACATAAAGGACACACAGGTGACTCAACAGTCTTGAGCCAGAAACAACCATAAGACCAAAAAGGACTTAGAGGGAATATTCATTACTTGCTTGCCTGGCCATGCTACTCCTCTAAAAGCCTTTGCCTTTGGCAACTGAGGACTCGAGTTCAAAGAAGAGAACTAGGAACAACCCCCTCCATCTCTCCCAACTTATACTTCATTTCTACCACAAAGAATCAACTAATACATTAAGGAAATGTAGTCTCTAAGGAAAGGAGAGGAAAGGCCCAACTCTCATTCTTCCCCAGAGGAAACAGACGTTGCCAGCCTTCCATCCCTGCCTAATGCAGACTCACTTGAACTCTTTCTCTGACTTGCCACGGAGGTCCCGAACAAGCCACTGAGTGGTGAAGGCATCCTGAGGTGGCATTCCATAGCGCATGATAGCATTGAGAAAGGCTTTCCGCTGGCGGGCATTGAAACCCAGTACCTAAAATGGAGAAGACAGACAGATATGGCAAGAGCCATACAGAAACAGCTAGGATGCAAACACCTAGCCTGTTACTACTTACCTCAATGTTCCCTCCCACACGGGCAAGCAAGGGAGGCAGAGGCTTATCCTTATCATTTCTCAGGCCTTTGCGGCTAGGCCGACGAGCTGCTGAAGAGAGAAAGGCAGCTAAGGAGGAGAGACAACGCACAGCATATTGTTGCATCAATATTTCCCTTGTGGAACAGCACCACAAAGTGTACAAATCACCCAGATCAAGTCCCAGCTGCTCCCACACTCAGAGAAAATGATCCAGGAACTCTGGCTTCACCAGAACATACCTTCAGACCTCTCATCAAAGTCCTCATCTCCTTCTTCAGAAGCAACTGAATAGTCTGACTGATTATCTGACTGGTCATCCTGCCAGTCTGAAAGAAAAACAGCACGTGAGCCTGAGACGCTACTCCGTTACTTCCCAGCAACACATACTTACACCCATTTCTCCCTCAGGTTCCTGCGGATTTGTACCTCTATCCTCCTGAGAGCCATCGTTGTAGTTAACTTGCTTGCGAATACGTTTGCCCTTGCCCAGATTCCTGGCCAGATCCTCCTGCTGCTGTTCATAATGGTGACGCAGCAGTTTCTCCCAGTAATCGGGATCCACTGACTCTTCCTGCTTAATGATCTCACGTTCAACCTCCTCTTCCTCCTGCCACAGAGAGATAACAAATTTAGAGCCCTATGCTCCAAATCCCAACCTGTCTAAACAGATTATGCCTGCTTGCCCTTAAAAGCATCAGAGCTTAATTTAATTGGTCCTACACCATTCAGCAGAAGATACCAGTTGACTTCCAGCTCATACTCACCCCCATCTCCTCTTCGCGAACCACATACTGGGCCACCTTGAAGGAGCTGAGATACTCATTCATGCCCTGAAGTTCTGTATCTTCTGTTTCGTCCTGATTCCGATCCAACAGGCGCTCAATTGCTTTGTCATCATAGTGGATGACACTGCTGTCCTCACCTTCTTTGTTATCCCCTGAGGGAAGAGCAAAGGCACAGTTGCAGTGTGGATCACAAGGGACTAGGAAGGGGAATGCCACCCTAGACTTCCCTATAGAGCTATAATCAGCACTGTGCCTAAGTCGCTCACTAATTAAAGACCCAGACCTCCCCACCTCATTCAGTTCTACTCCCAGGCACTCACCCCCCTCAGTAGCCTCATCCTTGAAGAGCTCTTCAGTGCCAAATTTGAGAATGTCATCAAGTTCCTGTTTGGACATGGAGCCTGTCTTGGAGCCCAACCCTGGTCTCACTACCAGATGAGTTAGCATCATTTTCTTCTTGGCCACCTGAGTGATACGCTCCTCCACTGAGGCCCTTGTCACAAAGCGGTATATCATCACTTTCTTGTTCTGTCCAATTCTGTGTGCACGACTGAAGGCCTAGAAAAGAGATGTGCTCAGAACAGTCTAGAGCTACACAAGTAGTAGGCTGACACACCCCACCTACCTCCACAAGTTTCCCAGTTGCCTTCATGTTGGCTCTTAACATTAGTGAAGGCTGGGCCCCAGAAGAACCCTCACTTCCCATTTCTACCCATCCTCACTGCTCTAATTTTACATATTTCTAGAGGTGAAGTCACACATTGCTTCACTCCTCCTGATTGTTTAATTTCCCCTTTTCCTCAGGATTACTCCATAGCGAGAGGTCTCATTCAGACTCACCTGGATATCATTGTGGGGGTTCCAGTCTGAATCATAGATAATCACAGTATCTGCTGTGGCCAAGTTAATACCAAGACCCCCAGCTCGAGTTGAAAGCAGAAAGCAGAACTGCTGAGCACCAGGAGCTTAGATAAAAGGAGAAAACAAAAGTAATCAAGGGAGAGTTCATTACTCAAACAAGGACTTGTATCTGACTTGCATCACCTGAGGGGGAATCACTACTAATTTAAGATTCCAGGAGAGCCACGGAAGACTTGGGCCACAACAAGCCCATGTTGACCACTAAGCATATACAAGGCAACAGTTTTCATTTTGCAAAAAAAGTAGAAGACTCCATACCATTGAAGCGGTCAATAGCCTCCTGACGCATGTTCCCTGTGATTCCTCCATCAATCCGCTCATATTTGTACCCTTCATGTTCCAAAAAGTCTTCTAGCAGGTCCAACATTTTAGTCATCTGCGCATCAGAAAACCACCACCACAAAAGAGTGAGGGACAAGGGGATACCAAATCAACAGGCTCCTTTCTCAGGAAAAGGATTCCCAGCCTTAAAGTTTTTCCCCATATACCTGAGAGAATATGAGCACCCTGTGACCTCCTTCCTTAAGGTTCTTTAACATCTTTTGGAGCAGCAACAGCTTTCCAGAGGCTCGAATAAGAGCACTACCATCATACATGCCATTTGGCATTTTTGGAGCTTCCTGAGAAGAGAAAGAGAAAAGAAAGGGAGGAAGTAGTGGGGTGGAGAAAGAAAACAGCTTGAAGGAATGTAGCTTAGTCTTTAGTCTCTAGCTGTCTTCATCAGATGCTGACTCGCATCTGATCATTTAGCTTGGCACAACCACAACGTGTAGCACTAGTTATACAAAACAGCAGTGCTACCCTGTGCCTGTTCTCTTGCAATTTGACTCCTAGATGCCTTCCTATTATCGACTTAGCCCCTAATTCTTACTGTCTTCACCATCTTGTGTGAGTAACAAGATAGCTCCCTACCTGTCATACAAATGTACTGGAAAAGGAAAGGCCTTCCAGCATGTTGGGTCTACATAAGGACAGGATGAAAAAAACAAACAAACATAGAAGCAGAAAGAGTAAGGGGAACCCCTCCATGCTTTGCTAGGGATCTAACTAGCTCCCTGATAACTGCCAGCAGGGAATTTGCTTATACAGAATAAGTGACTGGACATACCATAGCAGCCACAGGAAAGAGGTAGGGGTGGTTACAGCATTTCTTCAGATCCATAACAACATTGAGCAAGGAGACTTGGTTACCACCACCCCGTGCATTTAGTGCCTCAAAGTTTCTTGTCAAAATGTACTTATAATATTTCCTGAAAAGAAAAAAAAAAAAAAGCAAACAACTCAGACACCCCTCAGGGGAATGATTAATATGTTCTCTTGCTAAAGTCCACAGAGCTCCTGGCATTACTGGCCAGCTACCTAGGCTCTGCCAGTCGCATTCACTATCTCTTTATCCCTTACATCAGAGCACAGGACTAGTCCTCCCTTTGCTACAGTGGCAGCAGTAAGTCTTCCTCCTACCCACTGCGTGGAAAGCCCTATAGCGAGGATGAGGCTGTTTCAGCATCCTCTTTGAAAGAACAGAACAGAGCAACAGTAGCTCAACAGCAGGTGCTCTCTTCATCCTCACACTCACTTCTGCATGGGGCTCAACTCCACTCTGACGATGAGTTCGGTCTTAGATGGCATGTTCTTGAAAACATCAGCTTTGAGACGCCTCAGCATGTGTGGGCCCAGCATGTCATGCAGCTTCTTGATCTGATCTTCCTTGGCAATATCTGCAAACTCTTCCAGGAAGCCCTCCAAGTTACTGCAGGAAAAACAAACACTCAGCAAAAGCCACAAAGAGAAAAAAGAAACAAGGAAGGGGATATGAGTGACAAGGCAGGCAGGCTGACTTGCACTGCAAGACATACTGGAATCTTTCTGGTGTCAGGAAGTTCAGCAGGTGGAACAGTTCTTCCAGGTTGTTCTGCAGAGGAGTTCCTGTAAGCAGCAGCTTGTGCTGGAGGGAGTAACCGTTCAGCACACGGAAGAACTGGAAAGTAGAGAGCATGGAAAAAGTGGTGAGGAAAAAAAATCCCAACAAACAAAACCAGAACATGCAAACATATCAAAGGCTTATTAAGTCACAGTCACTAGACTGATCTCATTGGATCATTGTTCTGCACAGCTAGAACAGGACTGCAGCAAATCCTACAAGCCATCAGGTGCTGGTAGGTCTCCTTTGCTCTTGTAAGTTACAAGCTCTTTGAGACCACTAGTCATTTCCAGACTGCTATACTATGTACTTTTTCTTGCTAAATTAGTGTTCCACACTCTTACAACTACTCTGCCTTGAGAATTCTAGAAATAGCTAAGTCACTCTTCCTATTCATATCAATCCTGGAAATGTTCCAGATCTTTGAACAAGCAGAGGAGAAAAAGAGCTAAGGGTTTGCCAATTTGTCTTTAAGGTAATTTGTGCTGGTTTTCACAACAATGGAGTAATTCCAGACAGAGGTAGCGAGCAGTTAAAAGTACTGAACTGAAAAGCACAAGTGTACCATGTTCACCAGCACAAACTGACAATAAAGCAGTAATTTATTTATGAGCTTGGCCATTTCTTTGCTTATTTTACACTTCACATGATACAAGGTCAAACTTAATAGCTTGTACTAGATGGCAAACAAAAAAAACCAACCCACAAAACAAAGAAACCCACCACCACTTATGCTTTGGTTATCACACCAGAAGGATCCTTTTAGTGCCCTCCATAGGGATTTATCTTTCTACATAGTTATAGTCGAAAAACACCCACGTTTGATTTCAAAATGAGAAAGTTACTGATTATATCTGCAAAACTTTGGTAGATAACCAATCTGTCAAGAAGCATCTGACTTGTCTTGCAGCCAAACACCTGAAGCTGTCCTTACAGGACAGAAAGCTGCTCTAGAAAAAGGTAGATTTTATGGTCTTGCTGGATAACCAATAGTAACTATTGGTCATACTGTGACCTTGAGCCTTTACATCCTCTTTCAATTAATGAATATTAATAGCAAGCATTCATTACTACTTCCAATAATTTCAATGCTAAGCATAGAATGGCATCCAGTCTTAATGCCTACAATAAAAAAAGATCTGGAAACAATTGCAAGCACAGCTGTGATGTCTCGGAAAGATGCCTCATGCCAGGATCCAAAAAGCTAAAGCCATTTAAACAAACAAACAAAAAAAGACGACAAATCAAGAGGCAATTTTGTCTTACACAGTCTCTAAGAACCTATAAAACCAGATTTCCAATAACAATTGTTTTTAGCATACTGAGGACTAGAACCCAGCTGAAGACAGACAAATCAATACCAGAATTAAGGCACAAGGGTTTAGAGAGGGGCTGGATTAAAGGAAGTATAGTCAAGTCTACTGAATTCAAACAAGCTCATTCAAACAAGCTCAAGTTAAGAAGCAGCCACATATAAAAGTACCTATATGGCTTTCAGCATCTATCCAGGCACTTTTGAGAACCTCTGCCCACCTCTCCCATTTCTGTAACAACTAATTAGTTCTCCTACAAAGCTAGATGAATGCAGAGAGCAAGCCTACTCTGGAAGCAGGATAATTGTGCTCACACAGCTTGTTTTGTGCTCAGTATGATAAATCTTTCCAGAATCGAAGTGATGCAGATATATGATCTGCTTTCAGAAAAGCCAGTTTGCTTTTGAGAGCAACAATGACATCCAGGTTTTTCTGTTTTCCAGTGTACACTAATTGCCTAGTCACCCATACAGAAAGCTGTTTTAACCAGCAATATGTATAAAAGTGAAGCTGTTGCCAGTGATATTTGATCTCCAAATGAAAACTGTTGCTTTTTTTTTCTAAATAATGCATCAAATTTACTATTGAACAAGAGACTAGAAGTTAGCAGACAAACTTAATGTTCTTAGGAGCAGCTATCTAACCTTCTGAACACTCTCTGCCCGTACTCCCCTGCAACATATGCCGTGCCCATAAACCACCTATGCTTCTCTGTACCTTAGACTGATTGTTCTTCAGTCTGTGAGCTTCATCCACAATGAGGCAGGCCCAGTCAATAGAGCCTAGTATGGCCATATCAATTGTGATCAGTTCATAGGAGGTGAGAAGCACATGGAACTTCACAGCAGCCTCCTTCTGCAAAGGAAAAGGATGAACATGGTAACGCGATAGGGGAACACCCCAGGACAAAGTAGATGCAGTGTATCTCCACCAAGTTATTCTGATGAGCCCTGGTCAAACAGCACATCAAAAGCTTTTCACACCCACACTTTCCTGTCACAAGATTCAAAATGCTACCCAAACCATTCTACCCTTTTAATCCCCCATTACTCTCTTAACACATGTGTGTACCGCCTCAGTACCTGCTGCTTCTGGACAGTTGCCAAATATTGTAACAGAGAAGTTTAACAAATAAGCATCAAAAAGAGGCATGTTAGGGCAATGAGATTTGGAGAGGAGTGGCTCTTCAGAAAGCTACGACTTAAAAACGGTAAGTAGTTCATCCTGGAACTTTAAATTTCTTAGTACTTAATGCAGTTCAATTTCAAGTGAAGCAAAGGAGTCATATCTATGTCTGCCACTGGAAAAGCTTTATCTCCCTTGTTGCCTTTGCTAGAAAGACTGAAGTTCTACAAATACTAGTCACCTAGAGCAGGCTCTTACTTCCTGTCTGGGCACAGAATGAAATTTCTCAGATGTCTAGGTAGGGCCTCCCTGTCAGCCAATTCCTCAGAGAGATTAAGAAGTTCATACTTTTTTAAACACATTTATCTTTTGCATACAATGGCAATTCTGACATTGACTTAGATCTGTGGAAATGACGCACAACTTCACAGATTAAGAAGAGGAGACCAAGGGATTTGCCTACGGTCAGTATCACCTTGGTGAACTCTTTTTCCAGTACCGAATCAGTTCAGACTAGTAGGAGTACTTAAAGTCTAGAGCAGGAGTCTGTACGCCCACTAGTCATCAATTTGCAGTTATTTCCCCTTGGAAACTACAAGTATAATCAGTTCCCAGGGACATCAGAGTATCTGAATCTCAGCTGCTGAAAGCCAGTCTAGGGCATCTCTTCTTTCAGTTCAGGCTTGCATTACAGCAGAGTTCTGTACCTTCATTCTGGACGCTTTTTTGCCTCCACGTATGGCATTATCCTCAAAAGTGAACTCATTCTCACGGATGATGGCCCGGCTGTCTTTGTCCCCGACGTAGGTCACTACATACATATCTGGGGCCCACATCTCAAATTCTCGTTCCCAGTTGATGATTGTGGACAGTGGGGCACTCACCAAGAAGGGACCCTTTGAGTGGCCCTATGAATAGAGTCAGTAAAAGCATTACATGAATGCAACCACTAACACAGGCAGAATCTTCCTGGGCAGCGATCTCCCAGCTCTCACCTCTTTGTATAAGGAATATAGGAACACAGCTGTCTGCACAGTCTTTCCCAGACCCATTTCATCAGCCAAGATTGTATCTGTGCCCTGGGCCCAAGAGAATCGCAGCCAGTTCAGTCCTTCCAGTTGGTAGGGATGCAAGGTCCCCCCTGTTACATCAAGGTATTCTGGTTGCCGGTCATATTTCACTGTTGGCTACAGTGGAAAGAAGGAAGAGTTGAGATCCTTGACCTTAGCTAGATACTTCCCCAAGAATTCTTTCATAGTTACCTGTATATTCCCTAGTGCGGATGACACTTCACAGATCACAACCACAACTAGACTAGCAGCAGACACAATGCCCACATTGCCAAAGGTATGAACCAAAATGTTTTGGTGGTTTTTTTTGGTAAAACCAGCCAATCTCTCACCCAATGGAAAAGGTGGGCCTCTCTCCGAAGGCTCTATAAGCCATTCATTCTCTGGGCGAGGAAGAAACTCTGAACCACATGCTGTTCACTCTTCAGTTTCCTATTTACCTGCCTCCATCCCCCAAATAAGCAGCTGCCTCAGATGGCCCCTAAGCAATAAACAGTAACTTACATCTACTGTGGGAGTCTCAGGGGGCCTTTCCAGTTTCCGCATCTTCACTTTCTTTAACTTCTTACCAGGCCTGCCCTCTTCACCTCTCATCAGCTCCCTGTGCAGAGACAATCCCAAGAACATGCAAGTTTAATGGCTTTTGTAACAGATCAAGGGAAAACTATTGCAAAGAATAGGAGGGCTATCACCCAACTCAAATATGCTCAAGAGAACGGGGCTAGAGCCTCCATGAAGTGGTGGAGAGGCACGAGGTCCCTGCCCAAAGGAAAAGGAATCAGCAACAAGATGATGCTCCTTGGCTATCTCCATATATTAATCCAGCCAGTGCTAGGGGCTGACAAACTCCGGTATTTTCTCAAGGGAAAGGAAAAAGAATAGAACCTCTAGATACTTCTCTTACCTGTGATTCCAGTAGGCTTGCTTGTAGAGGTCATAATCTTGGATGTCCACATCTTCGCTTTCCCAGGATGCCTGGTCATAGGGTAGGTCTCTCCATTTAATCAAATAGTGGACATTGCCCTTCTTATCCACACTGTGGAAGAAAACAGTAAGTCTTAAGTGCAACGAAATGACAGTATTCACCCAGTTGACTCAAACGGGAGAGAAGGAAAGGATCCCTTAATGAAGCAACGGCAACAGAAGAAAAATGTTAGACACATCAACAAAAGAACTCACTCTGTTTCCCCAGTCACACTGCAGTTCAGTTCATCCACTCTCCCTTAGCCCTGCTTAAGGTCTTTAAGGTTGAAAATCCTCTTTGCTACCTCCCCTACCTATGATTAAGGATCCTGTGGATCATCATCCACTCAGGCTTGATCCCGTATCGATAGAAGCGCTCCTCCATCTCAGCATATTTGGGGTCCTTATTTTTTCTCTTTCGGCTTTTCTCCTCTTCCCCTCCAAAGTCCCCTGAAGGTGGTTCATCCATATCATTTTTGCGTTGGTAGTTACGGAACATGACCTGGCAGTGCAGCTCCAGCTGGAGTCAGGACAGAGAAGTTAATAGGTGTTTTCCCCCCAGCTATTCAAAATCTCTCCCACCAACTTATCCACCCTTATGTCATGGTTAGAATCCTCCACTCACCTGCAACTCTGACACCCAAGAGCAATGCCAGTAGGACATGCCCTGCCATTTGACAAAGAACTGCCTTTCAGGCCGACCCTCCAGAGGCTTAGGGGGAGGAGCATTAGGGTCTGCATCAGGTGGACGTGGTGGTGGGGGGCCGACTGGGGGCTGACCCCATTTCCAGATCAAGATCTTCTGCACCTTTCCTTTCAAAGCTGGGCACTGGAAAGTTAAAGAGCTTGTTACATCAGAGGGTACATACTCTAACACACAAGTGCTGAGGAGTATAAATACACAGCGTCACAATTCCCTTGTTATAGCTTTACTACAGAGACAGAATTTGCTTTTTGGACTTGGAAACTTTCATCCTCATATCTCCAGCATTTCTTTGAGCTTTCTGCAGTTTGTATTTTTGTCTAGGCCTGACAAACCACAAACTGAATTCAGTATCTCAATTTAGCTGTCTCCCTAGGGCCAAACCAATTCAGAAATTCTACATCAAATAGATGAATTGCTAGGCTTGACAAGCTCAGTAGTCTATCCAACCTCAACTCCAATGAAAGTTTGTACAGAACATATTTTGCTGTACAACTATCGGCCCAGCATAGTGATATGTCCTGAAGCAGCTTTTTTGTTCATCGTCTTAGAAGTCCTTACTACCTAATGAGAGCACCTAATACCATTTTATAATACTTCATTTCAACAACTTCCTAGGCAAGTGTGACATTTCTCCCAACCATCTATTAAGAAAGAGATTACAGAGCTTGCAGTGCAAAAAAATCTGTTTGGCTCAGCACCAGTCTGAAATACATTTTTTAAGCACTGAGTTCGCTTGTACTCATTCTCCTGCTTCTACACACATGCACAGGATGCCAGAAAATTGAGCCTTGACATCCCGGGCGCAAAACTGCCCAACTACTCTGCACATGGGCAAACCTCACAAGCCCCAGTGCCTGTAACCCTGTCCTTCCTGCTGTCTGGAGCAAGCAGCCATTCGACAAGGCACAATCCAGACACAGAAAGCCAGGCCTTGAGGTTTTATAACAAAAGTGTGAGAGGACATAAGAGTCTTTGGGACTATGCATTTCCGGGAAAATATGATGGTCCAAATGGATTAGACTGATCATCTCTTGCAGCAATAGGAGAATGGTACTAGTGGAAACTCACAGTGCAGCGAGGACACAGCCACTCTCCGTTGGGAATCTCTGGCAACGGGGGATTCAGACAGTGGATGTGATAGGACGAAGGACAGGCATCACAGCACAGCAGCTCTCCCCCGTCCTTGCAGACTCTACAGAACTCCATGTGGTGGTCATCCTCTTCCTCAGCATCCCCGACAACATCCTCTAGGATTTCCTCACCTTCAGAGTTATCCTCCTTTGCTTCCCACTGAATGCCCTCTTTTTCCTGTAGGAGACGGAAATCAGAAAACTGAAGTCAAACATTTGTGATTATTTTATTACCGCAAAAGAGAAACCCCACGTCACTTGATGTCCCCTCTCCATGACCTCTTGCAGTTTGGGGGAATCCAGTACTCACACAGTGTGGGCAGCTCCATTTGCCCTCTGGGGCTTTCTCCATGTCTGGGTCCAGGCAAACCATGTGGTAGGCACGAGGGCAGGTATCACATAGTATAATTTCTCCTCCCTGCTGGCACACCTCACAGTAGTCCTGGTGATCAGTCTCATAGCCATCAACAGCCACCGTGGAGTCCTCCTCACCTGCAGAGGAGTGGTGGTGGTGGTGAGTTACAGCAGAACAAGCCACAGGTACAGGCTTCCCTACAGCAAGGGAGGGTATTCTCCCAACAGCCTGTGTAGGAATATAGAGATCCAGAATCCAATTGCTCTATCTTACTCTATGTGAGTAAAAATGGCAGGGAGCAAGAGCTGAAAGAGGAGCAAAACAAGGCCCTTTGTGTCTCTTTCCACTCCCTGAAATTGAAGGTGTAGTTGAGGGCAGGAAAACTCAATTATTCCCTTACCAAGGTGAGAAAGAACTCCTGAAAACCTTTTCCTTATTAAAAATAACAATAGGTTCTTCTTTCACAAATAATTCTCCTCCCTCGAGTATGTTGTTCAACATCCAAATTCTGCACAAATTTTCCTCTTATCTTTCTACACACTTAGTTGATCTTCTGTCTCCAACTGACAGCAAGCATTGATACCTTTCTTTTTCTTTTTTCCAGCTTTGAGTTTTTTGCGACTGCGGCTACTACGGCTTGTAGATCCATCTGAAACAGAGTAGCTGTTGATGCTGGCATCATCAAAGTCTGACTCCACATCCAGATCATCATCTTCACTCTGAGGTAAGCAAGAACAAAAAAAAAGCTATGCTAGTCAGGCACGCATGCTGGGGGCAGCAATCAGACACGCATCCCAGCATTTCTAGAACATCATCACCTCCTCCTCAGAAGGTCAAGGAATGCACATCACTTACTGATGATCTTTTACGCTTGGAACCAAATCCTCCCAGTTTGATTTTCAAAGGTGCCACCTTCTTTGTTTTAGGTTTCTTGATATCAGGAATACGAGGACTGGCCTTTGGCTTCCGCCGGGCATTGGGTCCTGGGAACAGAGGAGACAAGTCAGAAGGACTACTGCCTTGACACCACTAACCCTCTACCATCTTGCCAGATTCTTCATCTCACCTTTGCCCTCCTTCGTCTTGGCTTTCCTGAGTGGCACATCGACAGGGGGCTGTGGCAGAACAGCATCCACATTTGTCACCATACTCTCCACTACTGCAACAGCTGCAGCTGCAGCAGCTGCCACAGATGCACCTGAACTTCCCTTGAAGGGGTTGTTTGTGCTAAACTCCCTCCATTTGGCTCCCAGCACCATCATCATCTTCGACACTGCTATTTTAGGGTTCTTGGCTGCAATAAGTGGCCTGCGTACAGTTAAGGAAGGAAGAGTTAGCGAGCCACCCCGAAATCCAGATCATTGTTCCTCCCCACCTGCCACCCCCATCAGCACCTCTATCTCAAGCTACATTCCTTTCTAATCTTTGATCTCGACAGCCAATGAATCTTTCCACTCCCATCCTTCACTCTGAGTGGAGGATGCAAATGCTCATGGGCTTGGAAAGTGAAATGGAATTTAGCATACTAGGGAAGAAAGGGGACTGGGGAGTGAGGACTTGCATCATCTCCACCACTGAAAACAAAAACAGACGTGAATCAATTATTTTACTGTTGCTTCAGTTTTTGTTCTAGGTAGGTCGCTAGTGTCTATAATGTGCCTTGAGATTCCAAAAACAAGGAACCTAGTCCTTGTCCCACCTCTTCCCCCCCCTTCACCCCCTTCCCCGAGCCCTTTCAAGTGCAGGCTTGCAGCTCACCTGACAAACTGGCTGAAAGCTTTGTAGTTGGTGAGAGTGCGGTAATCCTCCTCAGTGAAGATATGATCAATATCCTCCATGCCCCAATCTTCCAGGAGCTGAGCAGATGACTTTGGCTCCTGTGCAAAGAAAATTGAAGCAACTCTGAGAAAAAGCTCTAGTTCTTCTCTAGGAAAAAGTATAATTTTCACACATCTATAGATGACCCATGGGTCAGGACTGGGAGATCTCCCCCTATCCACTTATCACTGCTATAGGACACAGCCTCAATAGAACATCAGTGGAGGTGGGAAAAGTCTTTGGATTCAATATACATCTTAGGCGTGTTTAAGGCAGAAGAGGGGAAGGAGTGCAAGGTGGGAAAGTGGTCAAGTCAAGCAGGTGTTGTGAAGGAAGAGGAGACTGACCAGCCCCAAGACCACGTACTATCACAAATGGAAAGCCCAATGATCCCCAAAATCAGATACATGGGAATGAGGAGCAAGCAGTCAGTCAGCTGAGTAGCTTCTCACCTTTGAATCATCGTCTTCTTCCTCTTCTTCCTCCTCCTCCTTGCGCTTGGTTTTGTTTTTCTTTTCCTTCTTGGGCCCTAATTTCTTCTTTTTCTTCTTCCCAGGAGTGTAGTCACTGCCCTCACTGTCAGAGCGCAGAACCTCCTCTTCTTCCTCCACAAACTCATTCCCCTCACCAGAGCTGTCCCCCAGCTGGGGAGGGAGGGAGAGAGAAGATCAGGCAGCTGTGAGAAAATACCCTGGGATAAGCACTAAACACCACACTCTCCTCAAGCTCTAGAGGGTTCATACAAAGGACTGCTTACAACAACAGTAAGCACCCTCACCCCATATATCCATATTCTAGAGTGTGACCTTAGGCATCCTTTTCCTTACCTCCTTCTTCTGACGCTTGCTGAGCTTGGGCACTTTGGGTTCCTTTAGTTTCTTGGGCTTCTTCTTCTTCTTGATTTTGGGAGTCTCAGCCTCTGACAAAAGCTCTTCTTCTGGCTCTTCCTCAGGCTCTGGAGGGGAAGAGGTGACATGTCTCATTCAAACCCCATTCATGCACTACCAACATAGCCCGTTTCTCGCAAAGATCACTCTACCAGTGGACTTCTTGCTACTTACTTGCAAACACAGAAGTGTTTACAACTGCTTACTCTGTTACCATTCAGAACAGATACTAGCTGATCATATCATTACATTACCACTGCCCATGGTTTTCGCCCTCCCCCCAACGCCACTTATTTACACAATATTCCTTCTCCAAGCAGAGTTGCTTTCAGATCTCAGGGACCAGAAGTTTGCCATTAACCCAACAAGAAGCGGAAAGAGCACAGAATAGACGGCCACGTCTAAAGGAGACAAAACAGTGAACACATTTAAGAACCTAAGATACTGTTTCGGTCCACGGGTCTCCAGGACAGAAACTCACCACTATCCAGCCTCTTCAGCAGAGCAGAGCATCCTACAACCACATACAGAATACAGGCCACTAAGCCACTACCTGCCCTCCTCCATAGGAAAGCTGTTACTCAGCAACTCTATTCCAATCTGGATTTCACACAATCTTCCCCCCAAACCCCTTCCCTCTGCGCCAACAGCTAGCAAGCTCACTGCCCAGTCGGAGGCAAGCATGCCAGCTCCCCACCATCACAGGCTCCCATCTGTGCACCCCCCCCCCCCCCCCCCCCCCCCCCCCCCCCCCCCCCCCCCCCCCCCCCCCCCCCCCCCGAGGGGCAGGGGCAGCCAGGCAGCCCTTCCCTTTGTGGCAAGCTGCGGGAGCAGCCTGGCCACCCGCCCTCCCCCGCTGCCCCGCCCACCGCACACAGCCAGAGTCACTCCTTCTCCCTCCAAGGGAAAATGGCCTCCTGACCACAGGAGCCGGGCAGGATGGAGGAAGCCACAGGTCAGAGGAGCTACAGCACCCAGGGGTGAAACGGCACAGGCCGAGCTCTCAGAACCTGGGGTGTCCCACACTTGGCCCCCCCTGCCACATTCCCCAACCGATAGCGGTATCTTTGCTCCCAGGTCCTGCAACACCAAGTCTTTCAGGGAACCCACCTCTTCTTCTCCCCCAGGTTCTGATTTAGAGCCTCTAGCATCCCAGCCTTTCTGATGTATTATCCAAATCTCTCCAGTTTGCAGCGATTTTAACAGTTCTTCTCCACCAAGATTTTCCTTACAAGGCTTACTGACAGTCCCCTTCTGACTAAGATTTCAGAGGTGTCACAAAACCCCAGAGTCAAAGATTAAGAAAAAAAATATCACCAAATAAAAAAAAAACCAGAAAGCCCACAGGACCATTTTCCTTTACCAGCTCAACCTTTCTCATATAACAGCACAAGACTACACCATGAGTTAGTAGGACAACTCCAATTTGTCTTGCAATCCAGCACATCAGGGCATACATTATTCCTTTCCACAAGGAAGCAGAGAATCCAGATGTAGGTCCACAGAGCAAGTCATCAACAACAGCAACAACAACAACAAAAAACCCAAAACAGAAGCACACCCAGGGCTCTAACTCAAGTCTCATACCGATGATGAGGATGCAAACACGAGGGAAAAGGTAAGGTACACAGACTACAAGAAAAGCAAAGGTGAGCAATCAGCACAGAGCAAGAATCACAAGAAACCTCAGTAATTGGGTGTGGTGATGAAGGAAAGTGGGTCATGCAACAGCCCAGGGCAGTTTGCTGTGGACGTCAACCGGTCTGAGTTCCCAGATGAAAGACAGCCAGGTACCTTGCCCTTTCACATACTACCCCCCCTTCCTCCTCCCCATTCACAAAATATGAAACTCCCGGGCATTTTGGTACCCTGTCAGAATTGGATACTCTGCCTCCACCCTGTATACCTCCCCAAAGCAACCTGCAACAGCTTGGAACAAAGTCAACTCCACCTGACACAAAGCCGCGAGCCTCGCACTTTGAAGTAACCCTAGGACTCAGGTATCAAAATCAAAACCATATGCGTGACTCGTATTAAAAGAAAAAAAAAAAGTAATTCCCCAGCACATCGTGTATTTCACATATTCAGTTTGAGACGAGCATTACGCCCATTCCACACGCATGCCCTGCAGGCTCTCCATACCTGGATGCTGGGGGATAGCGTTGTTCAACAGGATCTCCATCTCGTCATCATCGCTGCCCCCTGAGCACGGTGATGGAGATCCAATGCCCGATGCCATGTCCTCCAAACTGGGGGAGGCCTGGGCTTACACAGGGTGTCGTCTTCTCGCCAGCCAAGCCGGTACGTACTTCATTGAAAAGAGAAAAGAGAAAGTTATAGCAGACCTGAACTCCGTCTTCCCAAGCAATAGTGCTACCAAGAGGATCTGTGAGAAAGCTTAGACAGCAACTTTACTGGATTTGGAGCCTACGGATAATAGAAACACTGGCAGCAAGTATCAGCTTAGAGTTGTGATGAAGCAGGCTTTGAAGACACCAGATATTAAACTGAGTCAGCAACTCATCCCTGGCGAGGAAGCCAAAACAGCTGTCCTATAGGAAAATTCTCCCGTCCTCTGCAGCCAGGTGCCCTCGGCTATCTCTACCTTGGGCTGGGAGAAGGCAGCGAGCCAGCAGGGCTTCCAAAGGAGACCAGGGGGCCAGCCGGGACGCTGTCAGCGAGCCCGGTACGGCGGACAGCGGCGGGTCCCCGACTCGCCCGCCCAAACTTGGCGGGCCGGCCCCGGGGGGCTGACACCGCCGCGGCCGCAGAGGCAGGCCAGCGGTCGCCCTCCCTCTCCTCTCCCCTCCCCTCCGCCGGCCCCACACAAAAGACAGGGGCAGGCTCGGTAGGCAGCCCCGCTCCGCTGCCCGCCGCACCCGCGCCCCCGCCCGGAGCGGGGCTGAGCGGCGAAGGG
>QJSC01029153.1:323666-499675 GCA_003697955.1 Calidris pygmaea | reverse complement strand
GCCCCTGTGCCCTCCCTGCCAACGCACCCACCCAGCTGCCCCAGCCCCGCTGGCCACCCTGGAGTCGGCAGAAAAACACAAAGCCGGAGGAAGCGCCGCACCGTGTTGCTCAACGGCAAAGCCACCCGGTATGGATGGAGCCCCCGCTGCCGTGGGGGCCCGGGCTGTGCTGGCACGGCCTTTTATGACCACCGAGCCCTGACCTAGTTTGCCGTGTGCTGTGCCGCCGTCCGCGAGGCCTCTCGCTCCTTGCCTGCGGCCACCGTGGGCCACCTTTCCGTCAGCTTGCAGAAAGCTTTGCTATCCGCTCCCATCCGCGTTATCGCGCGTCTGCTGTGGGAGATAACTCCTCATCTTGCCCTCCCCTCGACAGGAACGTATTTTACTTCTGGATGCAGTTTTTCCTGTTCTCTTTGGGTTTTGCTTCCAGCCCCATCACTGCTTTTGTGCCCCGGTTGTATTTAATGGTTATTATGGGCTCGTGGTAGCGGTTTTGAGCTGCTGGGTGGTTTTACTGGTCATAGTCACTACCCATCCTTAACACGTACAGCTCAGCACCTGCAACATTTGCTTCTTGTTAAAGCCGACAGAAGTGTCCCAATATCCAAGGGAGGACTAGAAAGTGTAAACCCCAAAAGCTGAAATAACGTGTGAAAGGTTTGCACGAAGAACCAAAACCCCTGTGATTTCCCACACCCCCAGTGGAGGCTCCAAAACGATGGACTTTGTGGATTAGAAGTATCTAGGCGGGCTGGGAAACAGTAATAGGTGGTGGCAAGAAGGTACTGAGGTGATTCCTTGGCGCTAAGTGGGGTGGGACGCAGTAGAGACACCCGCATCCGTTCAGTCACGTCCCCACAGAACGCACACGAGGAGGAGATTTTTGGAGCAGCAGCGGCAAGTTTGGACGCCGCTGTGAGGAAAGGCAGGAGTGGGATTCTGTTTTCCCAGCGAGAAACCCATCGTTGCTGCTACAAGGGGAAGGCTTTCCATCAGGCCTCGTCCTGGTGAAGCCGGGGAGAGAAAGGGGCTGCCGGGAGCACACCCTGTGGCCGCACACCCACCGGCAGCGAGGTGTGGTCCCTTTGTCTGGTGGCTTTCTTGCGGCAGGCACAGGAGCCCCCTTCGCAAACTCTTGGTGTTTTACAGGGAGTCCCCCTGTGGCAGATCTGTTAACAGGGAAAGCGTCTGCAGGGGAGCGCAAGGCAGCGGAGGATGCAGCCTGCAAAGTGCCGGGCGTTTTCTTCTGCCTGTCAGTGTGTTTTGTTTGCAGAGGATCTTCTGGCATCGGTTAGAAAGAAGCAAGCAAGCAGGCAAACCGCGGTCTTGGAGAAGGAGCTCCGGACTCGGAGCCTGGAAGCACTGAGTCCTTTTGACAACCCTTCCCGCTCGCTGTTTTTCATGTTCCTGTGCACTTGGGCGCCCACTAAGTAGGTCTCCAGCCCGTGTCCTCGGGAAGATAGCTGTCTTTTGCTTCTTTTACACAGAGAGTGACTGAAGGGTCAGCCGAGGTCATGTCAGGCTGAGCTAATACAGAGCTTTAGTTTGCAGCGTATGGTCCGAACTACAACATCTGCCTGTGATGTGTTTAGATCAACGTTACATCTGTGTAGTAAAACATCAAGAACGCCTAATGGAGGGGAGGAACGTAAACAGCTCCAAGCCTGGCTTTTATTGGATAGATCTGTGGTTTGGGCACATGCTCGTTTAGTGGAAATCCATGGCAGTTTGGGTGCTCCTGTCCCCTGGGCATCCGCTACTGACCTACTGCAGTAGAAGATGCTCCTCTCCTCTCTCAGCACTGGCGACAGAGCAGAAGGTGAGCATACTCGGTGCCCGCTCCAGCGTGAAGTCCAGCACTTCACGGCATGACGCCTGCAGGAGAAGGTCTGAGCTAAGAAAGCTGGTCCATCCCCAACAACCGTGCTTGGATCCCACCGGGACATCCTGCTTTTCAGGGCCTGCCTGCCCTGCCAGCAAGCGTTTCCTCTTCTCCTCTGTCCTCCCTCCTTCCTCTCCTCCCATCTTCAGTCCCCGCAGCAGGTCCTGGGCCACACAGCCCTCCTGCTCTTGCACCTTTCACAGAGAAAGAGAGGTTCTGCTACAGCTGGGCTGCTGCCCCAGGGGAGCAGGAGCCATATTTCTGCAGGGGCAGTAGCTGCTGCTCAGCTCCTTCGTGCCGCAAACGGGCACAGGAGGGGCATTAGCGTCCCGGGCAGCGAGCCACGCCAGCCCGCAGGCTCTCAGTTTGATTGCACTAAGTGAACAGGTGCCTCATCCTTTAAGAACTCACCCAATTTAATTATGCCACTTCAAAATGTTCCATCTTAGGTGAGGCTTGAGCACGTCCACTTTAGCCGTCTTTAGAGGTGTAACGAGGCTCTTTTTAAATGGATTGATTTACACGGGTGACACCGCTAACAGACCAACCGTATTACGAAAAACCCCCAGGTTTCAGGTCTGCTCTTCTCTCTTTCCAAAGAAATATCGCGGGCTTTGTGTGTGAAGTAGCCGTTTCCAGTCATCAGGCCTCATTTCTCCATCTGCCTCACAATTCAGACAAAGCTCCTGAGAAGGCATGATCTATGGCAAAGCAAGTGCCCTATTCCTGCCTCGTTCTGAAGTGGCTAGGGACAGCGATGTCACTGATCCCAGAGCAGCAAGTTCAAACTGCAGGTTTTTGCAAGGCGAAAGTTCCCAGCAGAGCTAGAATTGGACTCTCTGGGCATTCCTGCTGTAAGCCATTCAGTTGCTTATAACTTTTATGATTGGAGCTGAAATTTTCCGTTCTGGCTGTCTGCCTACATCTGATTTTTTATAATATTTTTTTTTTCTCTTTTTAAGTATGGCTTCAGCCTGAGCATTTAATCTACTCGGGAAAAAAAAAGGCAGAGAAAACCATCTTGGTTTCAGACCATTAAAGTGCACGTTAAAAAGAACAGCCTTTTACCATGGACAACTCCAGCCCAACTGCTTTGGAGGAGGAAGCTGAAGCCTACAAAGGAGCGCTGTCCTCCCATCAGAGCTACACTATGAAAATCCACGCGAAATTTTGCTAAATAATAAGCCAGTTCATACAGGCTCTGGAGGGACACTTTAGACTTTCACCGTGCAGTTCTTCAAAGAAGGCTGCCCAGGAGGGTGGTTGAGGCACCATCCCTGGAGGTGTTCAAAAGGCGGGTTGACATGGTGCCGGGGGACATGGTTTAGTGATGGCTTTTTTGTCAGAGTTGGGTTGATGGTTGGACTAGATGATCTTGAAGGTCCCTTCCAACCTAGATGATTCTATGATTCAAAGATCCGCTGTCAGTGATCGCTGTCTCACAAAGGTGGGCTAAGCACGTTGTAGGGCTTCAGGGGGAAAGCCACCCATCTTCTGCCACTGCTGCCCTACCTGAGTGGCCGGAGCAAGCACCCAGTGGCTACGGACTGCTTTGGACCATACAGGGTGAAGGAGGAGCGGGTGAGTGCAAGGAGGACAGCAAGTGCCCTCGGGGAAGGGAAGCACAGGGAATAAATGAGGGCAAGGAGCCTAATGATACTAGAATTGGTGTGGGGGCTAAGACGGAAGAAGTTCTTGGAAAATGAAGTGGTGGAAAAGGGAGAAAAGAACCTTGTCTGGCTGAGTAACATGACTCGATTGAAAATCAGAGTACACGGCATTAAATAAAGTTAAGACTGATAGCTGTACTGGAAGCAGGGCCTAGAGAGAGGGAAGATTAGGACAAGTTGAACAAGCAAACTAGTATAGGGAGCTGTGTGAAAGCAGGAGTGAAAATGAAGAGAAAAGGGGTGCTAAAGGTGGTGGGAAAGGTGTAAAACACTGGACCTGGAGATTGGAAAGAACAAGCTGTGCCAGGCTCATTAAGGAGCCAGAGGGCAGGAAGAGCACTCAGATAACCAAGTAAAGAGATTTGAGGAGGAAGGGTGGGCAAGGAGCAGGCCAAGCAAGCACCAGTGTCTATCCTTTTCTAGGGGAATATGCAAACCCTCAGGTTCCTGCATCTCATTGCTCCTGAGTCATGATTCAGGAATGCCGAGGCTGGCAGCACTGCTACCGTGAAGTGTTAAGGAGAGAAGGAGAAAGAAGAAAGAGTGAGATGGAGTGGATTCTACAACAGCTTCTGAGCTGCCATTTTCCATGTAAAAGAACGTGAAGGAGTTATTCCTAAAAAAGATCTGCCTCTTTCACCAGCTGTTAAATGACATCCTGAGACCACCTTATGGACAAAAGAGCATCCCTGCTGGTCTTCACATCCTCATCCTCTCCCTTTCCAGACTCCTGGGTAATATCAGAGAGGCTGAACCAAATGAATGAAGACTCATCTCTTTTAAAGCCTTTGGTTAACAAATCCTACATTTTGGGGGGTGGGGTGGTGGTGGTGGAGTTAGCAGAACAGATAGAAAGCGCTTTATGCAAAAAAAGGTTAAGGTAACTCCCAAGGTCTGTGCTGTACCTCTTCCTAATCCCGACATGCTCTGCCCACTTCCCCTTACAATTCCCACACCTGCCCCCCACACTGGCTTCCTGCCCAGGCTGGAAGGGCTTTCACCAAATCACTGATGGTGCAGGTGACTGGGATGCTGGACCTGGATGGGGCCCACCCCAAATCTGTTGAAGGCTGTGATTCTTCTCCTTTACCCACCCTCTTCAAGAACTGTGATGCTGTGGAGGATGAAGTGAGACAGCCTGACAGTGGCTGAGCCACTGGTGGCCAAGGTGTGCCATTCCCACACATTGCTCTTTCTACAACACCACCTGGTATGTTTGCCGACAGATGCAGCCACCTAGACTTGAAGTAGAAACAAGGATGGCATTAAGAAACCTCCCCGAGCTGCACACAGGAACAATGTCGGATGCTAAAATTGGTCTTCAAGTCTTTGTGGTACCATCTTCTTTCAGACAATTATTTCCTCAATAGCCAAATAAACTCCAGCAGCCAGCCAAAACAAGGACATCCCCAACACAAAGTTTCCAGTTTACCCTGCAGTAGCTGCACATAGAGCCAAGTGGAATCTCTCTTTCTGTAATTTTCCCACTTTTATAGATGCTTGGGGTTTTTTTGTTTTGTTTTTTTCTTTTTCTTTCTTTCTTCCCTGCCTCCCCCTCTCCTCTGAAAAGCTGTGGAAGCAACAAAATGTAAGAAAGAGATGCTGACTTTTCTTGACCAGCTTTCTCTTCAAAATTATAGCCTGGAAATTACTCCCTGAGCTATTTGCGGAAGGAACTTGAAATGGATTTGATACAGGTTTGGTGCAGGACAAGAAGTATCAACTGGCACTCGCGAGCTACAAGAGATGGGGAAGCTGTAAGCTCCAAGCGGCTGCAGGTTCAGACACAAGCAAAGCCCCATCTCGGATTCCAAAAGCATCCATCACTGTGGCACGAGTCCAAAGAGCCGGGACAAAAGGCTGTTCTGGACATTTTCCCTGGCATCCAAGCGCAGAGACAGCGCTATGAAGATCCTGTGTTCTTGGTAGGGTCACTGTGCTGTCAGTGTCTCAAAATGTTCCTCTGGTGAGGAGCACAAGCATCTTCTCCAGCGGGTCTCAGAGCTTTTCCTGTTCCTTTCAGGCTTTGTTGCAGTGCAGTGGCTGACGTCTCACTGGCAATCTGAAACATAAAGCAGGACAACTACCCTCCGTGGCACTCCGCTGCTAACGGAAACGCTGCACAGGGAAGAGCTGTCTGTCAGACTCCGGCATCCCCACCCACCGTCCCCCTCGGCCCGACAGGCAGGAGAAGCGGTACAAAGCTCAGCTGGATCGAACCGTCAGCGCTGAGGAGGTTATTTCTCAGCAGAGAAATATGCAGCAGAGATGTTAGCACACCGTCTCCGTGCTAAACCCAAGCCAGTAGGAAACAATTTTAAAATTATTTTTTATTTTTTACATGGGGGAAGGCTACCCCCTGTAGAGAGGTACAGAAGTCAACCCAAGGACAGAAACAGAAGTGGTGAAAAGAGCAGGCACGATCAGCTTCATCCCATGTTTTGGTGTCCCTGGGAAGCTGCTCTCCCAGTTGGATTGTGTTTTTGGGGCAAAGTGCCTCAGCTTCTTGGAAGAAAATAGTTTTTTCTTGGTACTTTCAGACTGCACGTCTAGAAAACGACATGAGGAAGGACAGCGTGGAGGGAACAGAGCAGCACAGGGTCATGTTTGAAGAAAGCAAACCAGAGAATTGTATGTATGACAGGGCCCTCCCAGGCTTCAAAAATAGCTCAAGTGATGAGCCTGACCATTTCCCTTTGAAGCATCGATGTCACCCTGCCTGTGGCAATGATCCACTTATCAGATTGACGATATATTGCTTCTGGCAGTTGTTCTGAAACAGCTAAAGTCAATAAATACCATTTCTAAATTAAGTAGCCAGAGAATTTTCCTATTGCTTCTCCTCTATTTAATTCTTCCTTCTCCGGTAAGTCACAGGGTCTCGCCCAGTAGCTTTCCTTTCCCTCACCATTAGGAGGTACAAAGTGCAGCATGACAGAATGACCCGTGTCACCTTTTTGCCTCTCTTACCCTTTTGCTTTCCAGATGTCTCATTCACATTACCTCTGACCTAAGATGGCATTTTCTTGTTGATTATAGCCGTGGGCTTTTTGTCCAGGTAATAAACTCTGTGCAACCAGCTCCCAGATCTCACTGGTACTTTTCTGTCACTGTGTTTCTTCCCATCAAAGTCACAGAATCATAGAATGGTTAGAGTTGGAAGGGACCTTAGACATCATCCCGTTCCACCCCCCTGCCATGGGCAGGGACACCTCCCACCAGACCAGGTTGCTCAAAGCCCCATCCAGCCTGGCCTTGAACCCCTCCAGGGATGGGGCACTCACAACTTCCCCGGGCAACCTGTTCCAGTGCCTCACCACCCTCACAGCAAAGAATTTCTTCCTAATACCTCATCTAAATCTCCCCTCTTCCAATTTAAAACCCTTACCCCTTGTCCTGTCACTACACTTCCTGACAAAGAGTCCCTCCCCAGCTCTCCTGTAGCTCCCTTCAGATATTGGAAGGCTGCTCTAAGGTCTCCCCGGAGCCTTCTCTTCTCCAGGCTGAACAACCCCAGCTCCCTCAGCCTGTCCTCATAGGAGAGGTGCTCCATCCCTCTGATCATCTTCGTGGCCCTCCTCTGGACCTGTTCCAACAGCTCCATGTCCTTCCTGTGTTGAGGACCCCAAAGCTGGACACAGTACTCCAGGTGGGGTATCACGTCCCAGATCACTTTCCTCCTCTGGAGGCAGGTCCTTTTGGCCCACCATGCATGTGTGTTGGTGGTTCAGCTTACGCTCCAGATGCGCAAACCAGGCAACCAGGTGACAAACCCCACCTCTGCTTCCCAGGCCGACAACTAGTGCTTTGCTACCCATCGCATCGCACCCCAAAACCAAGCCAGCTCGTGGCAGCGCCGATCCTTTCCCTGCTTGTCTGCAATAATTTTGGCAAGCGCTAACGAGGCATCCTCACTACGGCTGCAGGAGTCTCCTACACGTCTCCCAGATTCAGGTCTCTAATAGTATCCCCCCTTCTTCCCCCCCCGGCTCCGCCGCCTGCCGGGCACACTGCAATGCTTTCAGCGGCTGCACAGCAGCGACTGCTATCCCTAAACCGCAGCAGCATGTTTCCCCAACATTTTTTTTTTCCTTTTTTTTTTTTTTTTTTTAACCTCCCTGTCCCCTCTGAATAGGCTGCAATCATGCAAATCGTCCCAATGGGTTTGGTTGGTTTTTTTTTTTTGTAATGCTAATTATATCAAATGCATGCTCATCAATGAGAAACGTCTAATTCCCCTTGCTCATTATCCGAGATGTCGCGCACTGATACAGAAGCATCTGAAAAATTAATCTCCTCCTTTGTGGACCCCTCGCCGCTGCCTTCGCAGCCTCTGCCTCTGCCCCAGAGCCCCCAGGTGACACCGGGCATCAGCGCACACACCAAATTGCCCCATAAAACCCACCAGTCCTTTAACCCTTCTCGCAAAGCGCTCTCGCCTCTCGGCTTTGAAGTTTGATTGGCAGAATTGCTTAGGTTTTGTATTTGTGACTGAAATCAGGAGGCGCGACACAAAGAATGTATACATACTATACGGCACTCCAAAAAGTGACACCCAGAGTAATCCAGAACACATATTTTGGAAGCGAAGTATCCCGCCTATAAAGCAGTAATAATACCGTATCGGCTGATGGGCCTCTTGTGAAAGAAGTTAATTCAAATTTATGAAGCCATTGGATGCGGTAATGATAAATACTACAGAAAAGCGGGAGAAGATCAGTAGCGCCGTTTGCAGAATGGAGTTCATTCAGGTATGTGCAGTAAAGAGCTGATGGATTTGCAGACTGCGTGTGGGGTGAAAAAAAGAAGAAAAATAGCAAATAGCTAGGTTGTTTTTTTTTTTTTTTTTTTCCTCTTTCTGTGAGCGGTGTTCTTCCTACGCGGGGGAACAAAGAAGGGACTTGGTGGAGAAAACAATCTGTCATTGTGTAACCAAGGACAACCGTGACACCTATGCACAAGGAGCCCGCAAGGAGAAAACTTAAGAGGTCTGGCATTTCTGAACCCGAAGTGCAGGCCTTTGAAACCCTTTTTTTTTTGGGGGGGGGGTGTTATTGTTTGTGGCGGCGCTCCCTAAAGGTGTGCGCTCAGCATTGGCCGGGCTCTGCTCAGGTAAAACCCCCAGGGAAGACACTGCCCTGTGCGATGGGTGAGACTACTTCCCAGTGCTTTTATTGTTGCTGCTGCTCTGTTCTTCACCTCCCTACTGGGCTGCTGCTTGTCCTGACAACAAAATGAACCCCCCCTTCTCCTCCCAGCTCCTGGGGAAGAAGCGCTCACACCTTTACTTCATCCTGTTTTACAGCTTCTTCCCTTTATTACCATGTTTGGGTTTGTTTTGGTGGTTTTTTTTTTTTTTGGTTTTTTTTGGGGGGGGGTTTTTTTGTTTTGTTTTGTTTTGTTGTTTTAAATTTTTTTTTTTTTTTTCCCCAAAGGCTGAGCGGGCTCCAGAGGAGGACAGGACACGAAATAAGAGCCGTGCCCTGCAGCAGGGGTAAGCCCGGGCGATCAGCCTCCTCGGCTGCGCTCCTGGCCACCAGCCCCCCGCCTGCCAGCGCTGGCCACCGACGCCCGCCGGACACCGACTTCCCAGGCCGGGGAACCGCCGGGGAGACCGGCTACCCGCTCCCCCGACCCCCCTTAAAGCCGGTTTCAGCACCCTACGAAGGCGGGGGGTGGGGGGGGTCCGGGAGAGGCCCCCCCGGTAGCCCCCGCCGGGCTGGGGTTCGACGGCCGCGTCCTCTTGGGGACAGCCGGTGGGTGCCCGCGGGGCATCTTGGAGGCGGGGGGGGTCGGGTCAGTGTTGCGGGGAGCTGAGCTGAGCTCCCCACCCCTCCGGTCCTTCCCCGGCGGCGGGGTCCCGGGTCGACCGTGTGCCGGAACCGCTCCCCCCCCCCGCCGGTTGGGCTCCGCGGAGCAGCCGCCGCCGCCGGTGGGTGCCGCTGTTGGCCGCGGAGAAGGCGAGCGGGGCCGGGCGGCGGGGCCGGGGGGGGGGGGAAGTCGGCGGCCGCCCCCGCCCGGCTCAGAGCTGCCCTCCCGTCTGCACCGGCCCCGGGGGGGTGTTGGGGGGGGGGGCATGGCGGGGGGGGGGGGGCGCTTCCCGCTTTGTATCAGCCAGGGGACACTCCGTCCTCGCGTGTGTGGTCGCCGAGGGATGTATAGAATCACAGAATCATAAATCATAGAATCATCGAAAGGTTAGAGTTGGAAGGGACCTTAGAGATCATCCCGTTCCACCCCCCTGCCACGGGCAGGGACACCTCCCACCAGACCAGGTTGCTCTGGTCTTGAACACCTCCAGGGATGGGGCATCCACAGGTTCCCCGGGCAACCTGTTCCAGTGCCTCACCACCCTCACAGGAAGGAATTTCTTTCTGGTATCTAACCTAAATCTCCCCTCTTCCAATTTAAAACCATTACCCCTTGTCCTGTCATGACGCTTCCTGACACAGAGACCCTCCCCAGCTCTCCTGTAGCTCCCTTCAGATACTGGAAGGCTGCTATGATCTCCCCGGAGTTTCTCTTCTCCAAGCTGAACAACCCCAGCTCTCTCAGCCTGTCCCCACAGGAGAGGTGCTCCATCCCTCTGATCATCTTGGTGGCCCTAAAGCCACCACGTACAGGTGCAATCGTATATACGTTAGTTTCAGCTTGGAAATTCTTTTGACGTTTCAGATTTAAAAAAAAACACGACAAACAAGCAAAACAACCGTTGGTCACAATGAAATTTTTGGCCGCAAACCATTCATTTTGGTGAAAGCAACCCCCTCGTTTCAGCTCCCCCTGCCTGTGTCTGGTTTGGTGTGTTCTACCCACACGGGCGCTCCCGGGAGGGCAAAGAAGAAGAGACTGAGACCCTGCAGGTATCTCTCTCTGAAGCTGGGACAGGCTGTTCCAGGTGTCACACCGTGCTGAGGGGTTTGCTCCTGTCGCCCCAGTCCATTCCTGATGCAGTGACAGCTTGCTTTATAGCCCAGTGATGTCTGTACTGGTTTTCTCCTTTTTTTTTTCTTTCTTTTTTCCTCCCCCCCACACCTAGAGTCAGAAAAGCTCTTTCATCATCCCTTTGTGGTGAAAAGTTTGATCCTTTCCCTTCGCCCCTCAGAGAAAAGTACTTTCTTGTTCCCTTGTGTTTCAGGGACTGAAGTGGAGAGTGGCTGCCTGCGCTTCAGCGGGGGGTGTTTGCAGGGCAGGGAGGTTTTGCAGCTCGCAGGGAAGACTGGGTCACCCCTGCCTTGTCACTGTCACTGTCTGAGCCAAATAGCTTAAAGCGGTGATAGCTACGCCTGGCTTTAGCGCATCCAGACTCCCGAATATCCTCAAACAATGCGAGCAGCCTAGCAGGTTCCTCAGTGGTATTGTGCCATTCCTTCTTATTTTGTTTGGGAGCCCTTGGGGACCGGTGTCCCCCCCTGGGAAAGGTGCTACGCAAGCCAAACAAACAAAATGGCCCGTGCATGGAAATGTGGGAAACTGCAAGGAAACCCCTGAGCCGATTTTGGTCAGCAGGATGTGCGGCGGCCGCCTGGCCTCTGCCGAAATTCTGTTAGCCTTGCAGAATGCAGGAGTTTAAGAGAAAGGTTTCAAAAGAAACTGATGAAACGCAAAGCTTAGACCGACCGCTCTCAGCCGCAGGACCAAGGGCTCGGTCTGCAGCTGGGAGGCAGGCAGGGTACACAAAGTGTGATCCAAGCCCGAACAACTCTAAGAGGGGGTGGTAATGAAGAAGCTGAAAAATGCTCGAGGTTACCAGCCCAGCATCTAAAACACGAGGTCAGAGAATCATACAATTATTTAGGTTGGGAGGACCTCTGGAGGACATCTGTTTCAACACCCGGCGACTGGGAGGGAGCAGAGCCAGGAGGGGGATAACCTCTCAAGCTCAACGCAAGGCAGAGCTTCAGTCCCTCAGGGTGTTTGTAATACAAAATACATGTTTCGTTGGAGGGATGCATCAAGCCATGGGAGGCACACAGCCGGTAGGTGGTGGAAGGAACACAGGCAGCAATGAAAACAATTCGAAGATTAAGTCTGGCTTGTTCTGGGACTTGTTACAGAACCTGGACTGTCAGTGGATTTCTAGAAGGTACAAAATACGTTTAAGATCACAATTAACAGTCAGAACAGTATGTTTCTATATCATCCAAATAAGGAAACCATTTCCAGAGGTGACCGGCATGTCTGTTCTGGAAATCAAAGGGCTTGAAATCCTAATGTATTTATGCATTTTTGCAGATACCTTGTCTGATCCATATAGAATAAGCTTTGTGTGCTCCTTTGCCGTCTCTCTGACCTTTCACTTGTTCAGTCTTACTTCGTAAGAAGACATTTGTTTAATGGTCACATCTGTGCATGACACGAAGTGCAGGGGAGCAATGAATGGCATCTTTTACCCCTGACATACTTAGCAAGAATACTAATTCAAGAATTATCACAGTAGGACATAGAGGGTCAATTATACAAGTTGAAAAGGCTTTGCTGAGCTTATATTCCCATTTATCTTCCCTTTCTTGAATACCATTGCTCCACGTAGTTTGTTCCTGTTGTTTTAAACACATGCTTTAGAGTGGTCCTGTTTGGTTGCAATTGGTGTTGTTGGACACCGTCATACCCTAGGACTTTCAGATTTGTTTGTTTGGCCTTTTTATACATATTCATTAGATAGAAGCTATAAAGCAAGATAGCGTGAGTGACTCATTTCACGGAGAGACAGTACATGCATGTTCTCTTCTTTATCACCACGTGATGGAATAAAAAAATCAGGCTAACAAAGGCAAAAATGCAGAAGCGAAAGACCTAGCTAACACTGATTCTCTCTGGCAGACATGAAAAAAATAACCAAAATCCTCTCCAGTGTCCAAAGCGATTAAATTTGACTAGAATCCTCAAAAATGACACAAAACCGATGCAAGCTGCAAATGATTTAAAACCCAAAGAACAGAATCCAACAGCCCAGACTGGGCACACCATTGCCTATATATAACAATTAAGGAAAGCTTTGATAAACCCAAAGTCAGGAACTTTTCTGCTGTGTGTAACATGACCGGCAACCCCCGTTATTGTTAAACTGGTTGATGAGATCCATTAAGAGACCGGCTTTTCAGTTATTTTTATTTTTGTCAAAATATTTGAGCTAAAATTTCCTCTGCTGGAGGTGGAATATTTATAAGATGTTCCAGGTAAAAATAGTTCTGTTTTTTTTTTTTTTTTTCTTCAGGAATGAAACTAAGAAATGATGATAGTTTCTCATGTTCTTTTTGAGAAGTTCTGTGTTGTGTTTTGGGGGGGAGGGGATACCATATCTTTGGCAGAGGAGCAACCTCTTCCAAAGAAGTGGCATTTGCCACCTGACATTTCATTCATACTTGGCAAACGTACCAAAAGAAGATGGAGCCAGACTCTGCTCGCAGTGGCCCTGAGAACACTTAAGAGGCAACAGCCATGACTTGCAACAAGGGGAGATTCTTGCTGAGCATCAGGAAAAACCTCTCTCCAGGCCATATTTCAGGGCTGGTGTGGGTGCCCAAGAGGCTGAGGACTCTCCATCCTTGGAGGTGCTCAGAAGACACTTGGACAAGGCCCTGAGCAACCTGAACTAGCTCAGGGTCCCAACTGCTTTCTCCCTGCTCCTGGGGCTTTGGCTGTGCGAGCTTGGGGCCAGGTCGGAGACAGCGTGGCTGAGGGCTGCCCCTTCCCTCTGGTGGCTTTGGAGAGAGTTTCCAGAAATCTCTGCTAGAGCCTCAGCCAGTAAGGTGCTTTTAAGCTGGTGCTCTTGCCCTTGGCTCCTGCCTGAGCAGTCTTGCCTGTGCCTGACCATGCTCTGTATTGATCTAGACCCATTGATAGGCTTCCTGGCTCGACCCAAGTCCCTTGTCACGATGGACTTGTCTGGCAACCGCTGGACTGTAGCTCACCCTGGTTACTGCCTCCAGACCTGATCCTGATGCTGATTTGGCTTCTTAGTTGGACCTTGGACCTGCCTCGTCACTTCAGGCTTGTCTGACGATCTGGATTCTCAGCCAAACCCAGCTATTATCGCTGTACCTGCCTTGCTCACCCTTCTCGGGTGTTTCTCCTTGCTGGGGAAGTCCTTTCCTCTGCCTGCCTTGTCACCACACCTGGCTCTCGGCTCCCCTTTCTTTGGGGACCAGCCAGCCCTCACTACCCCGACCACCTGCTGTGAGCAAGGAATTGGAGTAGAGACCTCCGGAGGTCCCTTCCCACCCAAGTCTTTCTGCGAATCTGTGGCAGTGCTCTAGCCAAGTTAAAAGGAAAGAATAAATCAACTTCTCTGGGCAGGGAAGAAGACTTAGCAGCGAAATCATTGCATTGATGCTTGGGTGCACGGTGTATTGGATCTGAGGAAGGAAGAAAGGACTGGAGGAACTGGGACAAGGAAAGAGATATAGGAAAGAGGAAGGGAAAAGGACAGCAGTGCGGTTGCTATAATATCACTCCATTACCCCGTAAATCCCAGAACAAAAGGGGTAGCATCAGATCCCAGCAGAAGGTATGCCCGCAGCAGCCTCTCCTCTCCAGCTGCGCTATGTCACAAATGATTCACATTCACGTGGCAGCCCTGAATTTTCAAAACAGAAATACCTGCTGCCCTGCAAGCTCTCCTCCACCTCTTTCACTGCATCTCTCAGACACCGTTAAGTGTCTTTCATCTGCGGTCGTATTTCAAGGCTGGTCTGCTGGTGATGCACGGGCTGAGAAAAGGGGATGGAGCTGGGCAGCGTGTGACACAAGCATCTCTCTATGGAGAGGCTCCTTATCTAGACCTGCTTCTACAGTCAGCGGTAGTAGAACGGCAAGTCTTCAAGGGGGACTGGAAAGATGGATTTAAACCCCCTGTCTCCTAAACCACATTGAAACACAAAACTATGATGCATTACAATACATTTATTCCCACAGCAGTCATGAGGTGGGGACTTGAAATAAGATTCATTGCTAATTTAGAAGTCTAAGAACTCTGACTTTCCTCTGAACAGCATTTCTTGTCACTTTCCCTTACTATTCCTTTGAAATTTCCCCCCAAAATTGAAATGTACCTTAATGGACCCACTCTGGGATAGCCTGAGCCCTGCTGGAAGCCGCAGAGAGGCTGTTTCCTAATGCGAGTGGAAAGGCAACCCTTGGTTGCAGGAGGGAATAACTGGGTTTCTGGCACTGCCTGTGTACAGCTCCATCTCTCGCTTCTGGGGAGATTTATAGGGCTTTTGCATACAGTGCAGGCTGAAAAGGCATGGACAAACACTGCAAGCAAATATATTTCACCGCAGCCTCATTCTGTGACATCATTTCTTTTTAACAGTGAAAATCGCTCAGACCTGAAATCGATCACCCCGTGGCCGAGCGACAGGGAAGTGCAAAGCACTAAGGTCGATGTGCACTTCAGAAACCACAACACCACTGGCGTCCTCTCTTTTTTTCTGGGGCCATTATGAGTACCAGGTGTATTTTTAAGTATGCTAGTGTTTCCCAAGCCGTCTTGCTTTAAGCAAGCGTACAGCTGTTGTGCTGCATGTGTGTTTGTGTACAGCCACACAAGCCCAGTTGACATACCTCCTAAAGGTTGTTTTGCTGAGGTCTGAGACTTTACTATACAATTTGGAACCTATTTTCTGCAAGAGAACTAAACACTCAGCTCTTCTCCTTGAACCCAAAAAGGGTTGCTAAATGCTTCAACTCTTTTGGAAAATTAAGTCACTTATTTAGGTACCCCAAGCTGGACTTAAGAATCAAATTGAAGCATCTATTTAAAAAACCAACAAGTTTCCCTCAGTCATTACTACTAAATTCACTCTGTCAGCAGTGAGTACCATATCTGTGTCCTGATTATTCCCAGGAACCCTTCATGCTACAGTGCAGCCAGGAGGTGCTCAGGCAGGATGGACTTGCTACAGGAAACTGTGCTGACCAGACCTACACACACCAGGTTTGTTTCAAGTCCTTCTTCCCCACTACGTTTCCTGTACCAAAAGAGTCAGGTGGAACCACGTCACCAAGACATCTCCGTTTATTCAATACAACCTTTCATTCTTCAGCTTTGTATCATCACGATCAGCCACGTACAGTCTGCTGGGCTCCCTCAAACAGTTTGCTAAGTTACCCTGAGCTGTTTCCCACACTCGTGCTGTAGTTATCGAATGGGTGACTTAGCAATGGTACGACCTTTCTATGGTTATATTTCCGAGTCTTCAATAGGGCCATTCAAAAATACAGCAGCAGGAAGTGATGGCAAAGATTCGCTGGGACGGATAAAGTTTTCAGCTGGGAACTTCTTTGAACTGGGAACTTTTGAGACAGCACTATCTTGGGTTGACTTACTCCCCACAACCTGATTCCTAAGCGTCCCTATATCCGAGTCCCAGGCTTGTCCCCGCCGCAGTTTCTTAAGGGTATTATGGAAACCCTCAGTACTAAAGTAGTAGATCAAGGGGTCCAGCATACAGTTCATGCTGGCCAACAGCATTGTGGTAATTAACACTTGGCGCACGGAGATCCGAGTCTTTTCATTAACATTAATCACCTGGGCCTTTATCATCCCATAAACTGCCAGGGTAGTGTTGTAGGGCACAAAGCAGATGATGAAGATGACCAGATTGACCAAGAGGAGACGGATGGTCTTCTGCTGTCGCAGGGTCTTCGTCTGGCTGTCCTGGCAGAGCTCCTGAAAGATCCGAATCGAGCAGTATGTTACAGTGCTGAGAGGCAGGAGAAACCCCAAGATTTCAGCCAGGACAACTAGAGGAAAGAGGCTCTTCTGCCACATGCTCTCACTAAAGTTTTCGAAGCACATATAAACGGTCTGGTTGTCTACCTTACAGAAGTTTTGCTTGTGGACTATCGCTGTGGGGATGGATCCCAGGAAGATCACAACCCAGACGATCAGGCAAAGGAGCTTAGCCACCTTGGGGCGCCGCAGGTGGCGCCAGCGAAGTGGGTGGACGATGGCAACATAGCGATCCAGGTTGATGCACATGAGGAAAAGACAGCTACCATACATGTTGATCTGGAAGACAGAGCCAGACACCTGGCACAAGGTGTTACCAAAGGGCCAGTGGTGGTTGGAATAGTAGTAGAGTCGCAGCGGCAGAGGAAGCGTGAAGGTGAGGTCACTGATGGCCAGGTTGAACATGTAGATCATGACCACAGACTTCAGGCGCAGGTAGCAGATGAATATCCATAGAGCCAACACGTTCAGCACCAGACCTGTAATGGATATCAGGATGTAGCCAGGCAGGAGGAGGTGGTGGTTGAAGCTGTAATCCTCGCATGGCTGAGATGCATTGGAAGCTGACATGCCCAGTGGGGATCAGGGGAGAGTCTCGCTGAGGTGTCTGAGCCTGCTGATGGGCTAAGGAGGCACAAAGAAGAGCACTGAGAGCGGTCATTCCCCTCTTGGAAGCCACAGGCAGGTCATTCCCCTCAACTGCAGCTGGGAGGTAGGTGGGCACACCTCTGTCTTGAAGGGTGCTGCTTCGGATTGCTGGTCAGCTGTCATCTGTCAGGGACGGTCAGTCAGCTTCTGCCTCTAGTTCAGCAACTCTTTCCAGTTCTTACGGGGATGCTGATGTGATGGAGGGTCATTGCCAGTCGTTGAATGTCAGCACAATTCCTGGTCAGAATGGACGACCAAGACAGGAGAGTTTAAGTTAGAGGAGGAAATCTCTTGAAAGGTCAAAATCCCACCATGATGGCTTCTGCTGCAAGAACTCACAAAGAAACCAAAAGACTAAGAAAAATGGACAGTAGAAAAGAGAGTAATTACATGGCAGAAGAAGCCAGAGCACAGAAAATATAATTGTTGTACAGAATCATTTATCACTCAACCCCAGAATATTCACATTGCTTTGATCACTGCTGTATACAAGAAAGGGACAGCACAAGAGCACACAGGGAAAGTACTTAAGGCAGCACCAGAAAAAGAGAGAGAGAAAGAAAAAGAAGAGAGCAAGCATTTTGAAGGGAAGATGCTGACTCAAAGGAACTTAAAATAAAAACTGCATAGTATTGTTATATATCAGAGAAATTGGACTTTGTACACCCATTGCAGATAAAAAGAATTATACTAGTTAGACTTGACTCCACCCTAGCTCATTTTGTTAGGTGAAACAACTCATGCAAACTGGAGTTCTAGCTAGGTGGAGTTCCTTACATTGTTTACATTTATACAGTTGCTTTGGATTGGATGTCCTCAGAACAACCATAAAGCGTGAAGCAGCCCATGTCCCACAAACACAGAGCAGCACAGCCAGGTAAGGGAGCACACAGTAAAGCAGGAAGGGCCATGGAATTCGGGTGGACAAACATACATGTTACTCTGAAGTGGTGTGAGACTGGTAACCACTCTAGATACTAATGGTAGCACTGCCTTGCCAAACATTGATCAATGGGAGTGAGTCCAGTGAAAGGCTGCCAAAAAAGTCTGGGGGCTGGAGGACTTGCTCTATGAGGAGATGCTGAGGGAACTGGGCTTGTTCAGATGGAGATGGGAAGGCTCCAGGAGACATAATAGCAGTCTCCCCATACCTGCAAGGTGGTTACTGGAAGTGGTGGATGAGGAAAGAGCAACTGACATCATCTACCTGGACTTGTGCAAAGCATTTGACACTGCCCTGCATGACATCCTTGTATCTAAATTGGAGAGATATGGATTTGATGAACGGACCACTCGGTGGATAAGAAATTGGCTGGAAGGTCGTACTCAAAGGGTTGCAGTCGATGGCTCAATGTCCAAATAGAGACCAGTGAGGAGTGGCGCTCCTCAGGGCTTGGCATTGGGACTGGCACTGTTTAACATCTTTGTCAGTGACATGGACAGTGGGATTGAGTGCACCCTCAGAAAGTTTGCTGACGACACCAAGATGCGTGGAGCAGTTGACACACCGGATGGAAGGGATGCCATCCAGAGGGACCTGGACAGGCTTGAGAGGTTGGCCCGTGCAAACCTCATGAAGTCCAACCAGGCCAAGTACAAGGTCCTGCACCTGGGTCAGGGCAATTCCAAGCACAAATAACAGGCAGGGTGGAGAATGGATTGAGAGCAGCCCTGAAGAGAAGGACTTGGGGTGTTGATTGATGAGAAGCTCAACATGACCTTAGCAATACTTGCTTGCAGCTCAGAAGGCCAACTGTATCCTGGGCTTCATCAAAAGCATCATGGCCAGCAGGTCGAGGGAGGTGATTCTACCCCTCTACTCTGCTCTGGTGAGACCCCACCTAGACTCCTGCATCCAGTTCTGGGGCCCCCAACATAAGAAGGATATGGGCCTGTTGGAGTGAGTCCAGAGGAGGGCGACAAAAATGATCAGGGGGCAGGAGCACCTCTCCTATGAAGACAGGTTGAGAGAGTTGAGGTTGTTCAGCCTGGAGAAGGTTCCAGGGAGACCCTATAGCAGCCTTCTAGTACCTAAAGGGCGCCTACAGGAAAGATAGGGAGGGACTCTATCAGGAGTGTAGTGATAGGAGCAGGGTTAATAGCTTTAAACTGGAAGAGGGTAGATTTAGATTATATATTAAGAAGAATTTATTTACTGTGAAGGCGGTGAGACACTGAAACAGGTTGCCCAGAGAAGTTGTGGATGCCCCATCCCTGGAAGCGTTCAAGGCCGGATTGAGCGGGGTTTTGATTAACCTGGTTTGGTGGGAGGTGTCCCTGGCCATGGCAGGGGGGTGGAACTAAATGATCTTTATGGCCTGTTCCAACCCAAACCGTTCTATGATTCTATGATTTTATGATTCAATTTGCTGATCCTTTTGTGTTGTTGGGCAGGTCCACCACCAAGACAAGTTTCTTAGAGGAACTTCTACTGGTTTGTTTGCTCTATCTGAGTGGCTTTCACCCTTCTTGGTGGATGAAACTTTGTGTGAAGACTTGCATAAGTCTAAAGTATAAGATAACCCAGCAAGATAAGGCAAATGTCCAATAATGTTGTTGGTTTCCAGTGAAATTATTAAATGCCTCAAAAAATCTCACTCAGGATATGCCAACTTTTGCTAGTGCCAAAACCCTGCAATGACTGCAAGCTAAACAGACTGGTGAGACCTTTGTTTTCACTGAGACACAGTGAGTGAGACAGACTCTGTGAGACATTATGATCTACTCAAACATGTGTACCTAGACCAACCAGGTCAAGTGAAGGTGTACCTTGACCAGTCACCAGTCAGGTGAAGGTGACTTGTCTCCACAGACAAGATATTTTTATCCAGAGGTATTCAAGAAATACCTCTAGAGAATAATATGTAAGCACAGTCCATACTAGGTGAGATCAGTGGTCTCTTCTGTCTCAAATCGTGGATGGTGATGAGATAACGTAAGAACAGTAAAATCAGGCAGTTATACTCCCTGAAGTTCTTTTCCTGCTTCCAGCATATTGTAGCCCAGGGATTTCCTGAGCCGGAGGTGACCTGTTTGTATTCAGTAGACCTCAAGGAACTTTTCTTTCATGATTTTTTCCAGTTGCTTTTTGAGTCCATGTAAAATTTATCATCTACAACATCCAGTGCCAGGAATGCCAATGAGTTCCACAGCTTAATCGCGTCTCAGGTGAAGAACCATTTCCTTGTACTCATTTTTGAATCAACACCTGCTAGATTCAGCTTAGTTTTAGTGCTGGAAGAGGCAGTGGAAAAAACCATCCCTATTCACCTTCATCTTGTCACTGATGATTTTATAAATGTCTATCATATTTCCCTTCAGTAACTTTTTAATTTTTTTTGAGGCTAAAGGGTCATTGTCTTCATAGTTGTTCCTTGCAGAGCAGCTGTTCTGTCCTTGTTGCCCTTCTCAGGACCTTTCCACTTCTGCTACCGCTTTTGAGGGCCCTGTGGTAGGGCACTTAAAGCATACACAATGTTGATGATGTGGATGCACAGAGCTGAGTAGGTGGTAGATCTCATTTCCAAGGGGAAATGGTCAGTTCAGATTGGTTTTCCTCATCACTTAGCTAGATGAAACCTCAGCTGTTATTTTAAGGCCAGTCACTCACACTTCTCTCAGTCTCTGCAGTGCTTTGCAGCCAACTGTCATCTTTTCTAGCTTGAATAGTTTTATGTCTCCACCAGATCTGTTATTTCATTATTCATCCCTCATGAATAAGTCAAACAGCCCAAGCCCCAGCACTGGTGTATTAGAACTCCCCTAGGGAAACCGACCATCTACCTTCATTCTCTGTCCTATCTTTTTGGCACTTTTTATCCAGGTAGGAACCTTTTCTCTAAATTTCTTGAAGCACCATTGGTGAGAGCCCTTTTGAAAGCCTTTTGGAAATCCACATGGACCGCTGTTCACACGCTTGTTGACTCCTTCAAAGAAGGACTGCGAGGCACAGCATCCCTTTATAAAAGCCATGATGACTCTTCCCCAGTAATGAGATGTGACTGCATGCCAATTGATTTTTCCTTTTTATAGCTTCTACTAATTTGTTCAGCACAGACATCAAGCTCCCTGGTCTGAAATTCCCCAAGAGCCTTTTCTCAAATTGTGTCTGCTAGTGAGCCTTTAAAAGCAGTTTTAAGCAAATGTTTCGACACCACAGCTACTCAGGTCTTTCACCCTTCGGTAATTTTCGGACCTCTGGGGTAGGAGCTGTGTGGTTTCAGACACTGCTTAGTTTAGTTCATGTTGGTTCTCCATAACCGTTACTACCACTGTTTTGATCAGAGACAGTCCTTTGATGAATTTCCCTGTAAAGAGAGTTTCTGCCATGGAAATCTCCCAGGCTTTCCTGCCATGAACACCAGAGCAAGAAATTTGTTTCGTTTTTTTTTTTTTTACCCACCGTCACCTTTTCTTTTTTTTCTGAGTGGTCATTCCTTACATATTAGCCCTTCAGCCTTCAAGACACCAAACGGCAGAGTTCTAAGGTGGCAGCAAAGATCACTGAGAGTGGAAAATAGATTGGGGTTTTTTGAGGGGATTTTTTTGTGGGGGTGGAACCACAGAAGTAAGAATCTGCTAACGGTGGTGATACTGAAGCTAAGCTGATAGTCTCCAGTTTGGCGTAACAGATACTATAATCAAGATCTCAGAGACCCGAAATGAGATGCGTACATGCATGGTCTTTGGGAGCTGTGGGAACACACACAATGAGCACATGCTGCAGGGGAGGAAGAGCTGCAGAAACTAAGAGGAAGGAGAAACACCAGCGAGGGAGGAAGAGATGCTAGTATTGGTGTGAAATGGGGGCAACGCCAACTGCTGTTGGCTGTGTGAGAGGAGAGGAGAACGTGGTGTTGGAGAACGGGCAGACAACTCCAAAAATACAATTGAAAAGAATGCACCATCCTCCCCTGCCACACACTGCTTCCTGTGACCACCCCACTCGTACGACAGCCACGTGCCTCCCCAAAGTGCTGCCCCAAAGGTCCTGGCTGCTGTGGGGTGCCGGACTGAGATGAGCCGGAGGTTGGGGCCAGGGTGGGAACCTCTCACCAAAGGCAGCAAAACAGCTTCTAGGAAAGGAGTTCCCACAGGACATGCAAAACCCATGGGGATTTGGGGGTTTTGGGTTTTTTTTGGCAGGTGGGAAACCCTAGCTGTGCTTGCCAACGGGGGCTGGAACAGGCAAGCGTGCCCTGAGATGAGATATATGCCTGGCATCTCGCTGCCCGGTCCTGGGCATCTTCTCTCCTGACGCTCTCTCACCCATAGCCACTGCCTTCCTAGCACGGGACATGGGTTTACGCATCGGGCTGAGAAATGAGGTGAAAAAAGACAGAGAGAAAAATCTTGCTGGACGTGCTGCAGGGTCAGTGCTTCCAAGCGTGGCTTGTCATCTAAGCCCTGGAGCGCTTTGGGGCTGCCCTGGGGATGCAGGCAGAGAATGCAGCCCTGGGGTGCAGAGCAGTGCAGCTGAAAATGCAAAACTGCAAAAGCTTACTTAGTAAATCTGGAACCAAGAGGAAGTAACAAAGAGCGCACCAAACCTCAAAAAACCCACCCAACTTTGCTTTAGAAATTGGAGGTATTTTTTTTTTCATAAATGTGGATGCTTTTTTGCCTTAAGCCCCACTTTTCACTTTTTTTCTAACCAAGAAGTTAGATTGTTGTGATAACTAGAACGGCGAAGACGTTCAAGACTTAGGATTACTTGTTTTTAATGAGATACGTGACATCAAAGCTGAGATCTCTGTATTTAACTCACAAGGTCTGATCACACCGCTACTGCCTACTCCCTAGATGTGTCACACACCCCCCTTACTTATCCCGAGGGCACTGTGGAAGATGACTTCCACTGTGGGCACTGTGGCAAGTAAGCTCTAGAGGCTGCCCGTAGTTTCGGTACCACAAGGTCCCAAAGAAAGCCCCCCATTTGAGTAAGTACTGAGATTTGCCTTGCACCTCTAGGTTCACCAGGCGGCTGAAGAGGAGTAGAGGGTTCCCCAGTGCCCTGTGGTCAGGTCTGGTGGAAAATGCGCAGCAGCTGGCAGGGATGAGTGTCCAGTGCGCCCAGACCATCCAGCTCTCCAAATGTTTCTGTCTCACTTACCTTTCTGCTGGTGAAGAGCCAAGGGTTCACCGCAGGTTTGCTGGCTCGCAATCACTGTCACTGCAGAGGTCTCGATCCAGGCTCCAAAACTGCAAGTGGCTTGAATCAAAACAGAGACAGTCGAGCTCTTGGGCTCTTTCCTCATCCAAATCACAGCCGTCTCCTACCGCACCATGGCTGGCTCTATGTCTCTCATACTGCAGTTCATCTCCCCTCCTTTCTCACTTCCTGACGTGCTTCTGGCCGGCCACAAACCATGAACTTTGCTATCCAAAGCTGATAAGCTAAAACACATCTCATGAAAGCAAACGTAATCGTGAAAGAAGCAACACCCAGGTGTCTTTGCAACCGAGGAGACTTGCCCTGGGTCATAGTGCCAAATACTTGCTCGTCTTTCCTCCCATGCTAACTCAGCCACCCCCAGGACTGACAGAGGAAAGTTAAAACATCCCCCTCCCCAAAATATTGCCAACCAAGAGGTAGAAGTGAAATACGGGAAGTGAGAGCAAAGTTGATTTAATCACTAGCTAGTGCAGAGGCTCGGAGTCCTGTCAGTCCCCATGGGTGTGAGCACTTTGGGGACAAGCTCCTGCCCGGGGGCCCAGCTGTGCACCACTGGCATGTGTCAGGGACCCAAAAAGAACCGAGCTCTGAAGAGGTGTCGGTGCCTGTGGCAGGCAAAGGCATGTTTCCTGCTCTAGAGGAGGTGTCCCTGCCCAGGGCAGGGGGGTTGGAACTCGATGATCTTTAAGATCCCTTCCAACTCTAACCATTCTATGATTCTATGATCCTATGTTTGCCACAGACATCAGTCCCTGTCGTTCTAGCCCACAAGAGGCACAGCGCTAAAAAAGTGCGAGGGCTGATTTAGCAGGAGATCTGTGACCTTGCACCGCCAAGTGAAGCCTGGAAGGGATCTGCCCATCCGGCACTCTGTCGCACTTCAAATCCTATTTCTGGCTTTGCCCGATCCCACCACATCTGGAAGAAGACATGGGTCATGGAGACACTCCCAACCCTACCGCCATCCTCCCCCAGGAGCGACTGCCCCAAGAAGAAGGTGCCGTGCCCCGTGGGCTCCCTCTTTCTCTGCAGCCCCTGCCCGGCTCCTCCGCCTGCTGGCTGTGGCTGCTGGTGTTTGACTTTCTCACCGCCTGCCTCCCTTGTTCTGCCATCGCTGCCTCCTCATTCAGAGAGTGACACGCCGAGGGATAGATGTTCCTGCTGCTCGTAAATCCTTGGAGGGGACAATAGCACCCGAAACCACTGATCTCACCCTGCTCCCTTTTAGTGCCTCTCTTTTTTAACCAGAGGCACTGGTTAACCAGACCCCCCCCTTTCTCACTTCCTAGTTGCTGGGATCTTTGTTCTCACAGCTTTTTTTGTGTCTCTTCAGTTCCTTTCAGGGCTCTGGTACCAATAAAGCCTTGCAGATATACTGGGGTAGGGGGGGGGATGGTGGTGGGAGTGTTTCTTCTCCCTTTCCAAAAGGCATCTCTGACACCTTCTGAGGGGACTTTCTCCTCCCCTGTGGCCCTCACCATATGCACATAGCCGGCTGAGCCTGGCAATCCTGGCTTTACCACGTGTGTCAGAAGAGGAGGACGCGGTGGCACTTTCAGCCCAGCCCGCCCTGCCCCACAGCATCCCTCACCCATCCAGGTTCACTCACCTCACCGGCTCTCTCGGTGCATCAGCCCCCCGCCGAACCGCCGCCTTCCCCCCCAACCTTCTCCCGGGTGGGCTCCCACCTTCACCCCTCGCTCTGTCCCGTGGAGGCTGGGCTGGTGGGGAAGAGCAGCGCCAACCTCCCCCCGCCTTGGCGTTTCCTCACCCCGGTCTGAGTCGGCAGCAGGTAAGACCAGATCACTGGGGTGTGTTGTCGGAGGCTACACCCCGGCGCTGCAGATCCCAACACGCCTGGCACTCCGGAGCGCCGACTCCAGAAAGTAGGAGCAAGGACCCAACAGGGCGAGGGGCGCCGGCGGCTGGGAAGGCGAGGAGAGAGGATCGGAAGGTTGAGTGATAAAACCCTCTTCAGACCTCTTTGTGCGGGGAAATGTGGAAGAGCACAGAAGGTTAGTTAACCCGCATGTGGGTTAACCATGGTGGAAGAACCAAAGCAGCTGTGTTTCTCTTTCTGAATGATTCACGCAGGAAAAGCAGAAACCTCCAGGACACATGAGGAATTTAATCTTCCAGGGTGGTTGGTGGGGCGGTTCTAGGCCTGCGGGGGGGAACAGCAGGCTTTTCTCCCAGGACTCCCCAGTCACACAACTCACATCTTCCTGGCCTCCCAGGGCCCGTAGGACGGGGTTAGCCACTGAGAAGAGGGGCAGCCACCCCATTATGCCTGCTTAAGGAGAAGGGCAAAGACTCTTACCACGGGGAAGAAGATGAGGGGGCTGAAGGGAGACATGCCAGGGAAAGAGTTAAGAGAGGCAGGGAGCAGCTGGGCTGTCTCTGTTTGCTGTAGCTATGTGGGCTGCAGGGTAGAGAAGAAGAATCTCCAGCCTGGAGGAGGCAGACGAGGGAGGGTCCTCAAGGACGGCGGCTGGGGATGAGGGAGACAGCAGGTCTTCCTCTCTCTGCTCCCATGAGCTGTCACTGCAGGGAAACTCTCTGGCTCCCCAAAGGGCTTTGGTGACAAAGCGATGACAAGCTGGTGGGTCTAGCAACAGCTGCTTGGAGCTGCCAGATTTTTTCTTGCGTGGAAAGCTCTCTGCTGCTGACTGGGTCTCGGGCTGCTTCCTGCTGATGAAGCGACTTGGCTGTGGAGGAAGACAACCAGATTGTCTGCTGACGGGACGGCAGAGGCTGGGGGTCTGACGCTGATGCTGTCCCCAGCCACCTGAGCTCCCTCCGACGGATGCCCGCCCCAGAGCCCTAGTTCAGAGCTCTCCCACGATGCTGCCCGAGCTGTAGGTAGGGAAGAGCACCATCGTGGATGCCCTCATAGGGGCAAACCAGCAGGTTTCTGTGGGGCACCTAGTGGCCCACAGATGCTGGCAGGCACACCAGGGCAGCCCATGGTCATTGCCCAGGGCAGGGGCTACCTGTGCTTTGCAGCGCTGGGCTGGAGCTGCTGTGAGAGCGACCATCGGGCAGAGGCTGTGGGAGGTCGCAGGAGGGGATTCAGGTGGCTGCTGCACCGTGGCTGAAGGTGGAGTTTTGCCGGGGACAGGATGGAGATGATGTGGCTGTACGTGGTGCTGATGCCCGTGCAGCACGTGCTGGCTGTGACCTGGCTGTAAGTATGCTTTGCTTTTGTACTATCTGGGTGGGAAACTCAGTCCGGGGAGGTGCTGTCTCCCAAGAAAACAAGCAGATGGCAAGGTGGCCATCCAAGAAAAGGGTGGGAGAAGGAACCTGGGCAACCCAGAGGCAGCACGTTAGGAGGGGCATCTCTGGGAGAATAAAGGGAGAGGGATGATGAAGCTCAAAGGCACAGACCAGGATAGAGAACAGGCCAGCTTCCTGGGCTACATCAAGAGAAATGTGGCTAGCAGGTCGCGGGAGGTGATTCTGCCCCTCTACTCTGCCCTCGTGAGACCCCACCTGGAGTACTGTGTCCAGCTTTGGGGTCCTCAACACCAGGAAGGACATGGACCTGTTGGAACAAGTCCAGCGGAGGGCCACGAAGATGATCAGAGGGATGGAGCACCTCTCCTATGAGGACAGGCTGAGAGAGCTGGGGTTGTTCAGCCTGGAGAAGAGAAGGCTCCAGGGAGACCTTATTGCAGCCTTCCGATATCTGAAGGGAGCTACAGGAGAGCTGGGGAGGGCCTCTTTGTCAGGAAATGCAGTGACAGGACAAGGGGTAAGGGTTTTAAATTGGAAGAGGGGAGATTTAGGTTAGATACCAGGAAGAAATTCTTTGCTGTGAGGGTGGTGAGGCACTGGAACAGGTTGCCCAGAGAAGCTGTGGCTGCCCCATCCCTGGAAGTGTTCAAGGCCAGGCTGGATGGGGCTTTGAGCAACCTGGTCTGGTAGGAGGGGGGTGGAACTGGATGATGTCTAAGGTCCCTTCCAACTCTAACCATTCTATGATTCTATGGATGTCCAAACTGGCACAGACAAGAGGTGGCACATCCTCTTCCATGCCCTGTTTCTGCTCTAAAATAAGGCTATAGGGGGGCTAGCCCCGCACAGACACAGCCCTGACTCTAGCCCATGTGCCACTGAATCTCTCCCCCGCCCCACAGGTACCTGGCCAAGCAGCCTTCTCTGCGGGCAGTCCTCCGGGACCCCGGGGGCTGCGAGGGTCTGACGGGGCTGGTAGAGGAGCAGGTCCGCGTTTGCCGGCGACAGGTGGAAGCCATGGATGCGGTGAAGCGAGGCGCGGAGCTGGCTGTGGAGGAGTGCCAGCACCAGTTCCACTCTCGACGGTGGAACTGCTCCACCCTGCAGGGGCTGCAGGTCTTCGGCAAGGTGGCCATCCAAGGTCAGCAAGGGGGAGGCGAGGCAGGGCAGAGGGGACATGTGGTCCCTTCGGTGTGCTCGTGGCATCCCTTGACACATCAGCCTTTCCTGGGCTACAGTGCAAGTGTCACACTGCCATGAGCACCGCAGTGGCCTGGGCCTTCCTCCACTTGCTCACAGAGCTGTCAACACAGAGCAAACTGAACCGAATGCATGTGATGTTACAAATATTAATATTCTGGCTAAAATTCTTCCTCATTCAGCCAGGCTTGCCATCTGGGTACCAGCTCTGCAGACTGATAGATCTTCTCCCCAACCCTGCCAATCAGCCCAGCCCTTTGGAGTACCAGCTCAAATCAAGCCTTTTCCTCTGAGTCTGAAGTCCCTTTTTGTTACAGGCCAGGGAAAAAGGACCTTCCTGTGCCCTCAAAACACCACGGAAGAGATTTTGCATGTGTTTGCACGGAAGGAGCTATACAGGGAGCTGCGAACCCAGTTTCTCTGGCTCCTAGACACAAGGCAGCAGGGTCCCCCCTGACAAACCTCTCTGCGTGGGAGGCTCAGCCCCTGACATCTCCCACCGCAGCTCCTGTTTCACTTCCCTGGGGGGCTGCTGAGTTTTCTTTTGCGATGGGACGCCTGGGCGCAGAAAAGGGGCGCCAAACGCGAGGGGTGCTGAGCCAGAAGCACCCTGCAGAGCCACCTCCTTTGCTGGCTCCAGGCTTTGGGAACTGCAGCATCCCAAGGGAGGTTTCTCCTGGGCAGTCTCCGCCTGAATACGTCCTTCCTGCCTGGGGTCACAGCCTCTTTTCTCCCTGCTGTGTCCCATCGGTGCCTTCCCCCCGCCGCAGACGGGTGCCGTTTCTCGCCCCGCTGCAGGCACGCGGGAGTCTGCGTTCATCCATGCTGTCTCTGCCGCCGGCGTTGCCTTCGCTGTGACTCGTGCCTGCAGCCGCGGGGAGCTGGAGAAGTGTGGCTGCGACCACAAGGTCCGAGGAGCCAGCCCCGAAGGTGAAGGAAAGGGGGCCGGCGGCAGGGAGGGGGTGGCAGAGGAGAAGATCCATGGGGGAGACCCTCACCGCGGGGAGGAGGAGGCATCTCCCTTCTCCACAGCCCTCTGGAAGCTCCTCCCAAGGCTTCTCCTTCTTCATCTCGTCGCCGCTTTCCCTCTGCAGGTTTCCAGTGGTCGGGCTGCTCTGATAACTTGTCTTATGGGATTGCCTTTTCTCAAGCCTTCGTAGACAGCCCTGAGAGGAGCCGCGGCATCTCCTCCGGCCGAGTGCTCATGAACCTGCACAACAACGAGGCTGGGAGGAAGGTAAGGGCAGGAACAAGGGCTGGAAGCAAGCCCAGCTTCGGGGGCTTCTCCCTGGCTAGGTGGAGCTCGGTCCAGCCTCCTTACCCAGAGGAGCAGTGCAGGGCAACCATGAGCTCCCAGGAGGGCTCTGCATCCTGCTGCCTTTCCTCAGCCCGGCACTGCTGCTGAGCTGGCTCCTTGCCTGTGCAGAGGGGGGGTCTCGGCCTCCCCTACCCGCCTCTGCGCAGAGTCCTTTTCCTCACGGAGCCCAGCCGTGATTTACAGTCCTTGGCCTTTTCTGCAAAGGAAATTACTTTCTCCGTTCTGCTCTGAAAGGCTTCCCTGCTCCTCCAGCCCCTCCTGAGCAAAGACACCATCTTCTGCAGGGGTTGCTGTCAAATCTGGTCCCTTGAACGGATCCGTTTCTCTTCCCCACAGCCTCATGGATCAGAGCAGGTCCACCCCTTTCCTTTAGGGATTCCTCCTATAGACCCAAGCCAGCCCATTTCCCACAAAGTGGATCCCCTTCTGTTTCATATTGCCCTGGCTTAAAAAGACTTTTTTGCTCCCTCTCCCTTTTCCTCTCCCTTTCCCTTTCCTTTTTCCTTTCCCTTTCCCTTTCCTTTCCCTTTCCCTTTCCCTTTCCCTTTCCCTTTCCCTTTCCCTTTCCCTTTCCCTCTCCCTTTCCCTTTCCCTTTCCCTTTCCCTTTCCCTTTCCCTTTCCCTTTCCCTTTCCCTTTCCCTTTCCCTTCCCTCCCTTTGGCTATTCAAGCCCTCCAGCCCCATGGGAGGGATGTGGGGGAACAGTGGCTGCTGGGGGGGGCCTATAGGCATGGGATGCACAGGGCCGGGGGTCCCAAGTCTGTCTTGCAGCTGCCTCCCGCTCCCCAGGCTCTCCTGGCCCACATGAAGGTGGAGTGCAAGTGCCATGGTGTGTCGGGCTCCTGCGAGGTGCGCACGTGCTGGAAGGTCATGCCTCCCTTCCGCAAGGTGGGCGACGTCCTCAAGGAAAAGTTCGAGGGGGCGACGGAGGTGCACCCCAAGCGGGTTGGCTCCCGCAAGCTCCTGGTGCCCAAGAGCTCTCGCTTCAAGCCCTACACGGCTCACGACCTGGTCTACCTGTTGGCCAGCCCAGACTTCTGCGAGCGGGACCCCCGGCGTGGGGTATTCGGCACCTCCGGCCGCCGGTGCAACCGGACGTCCCCGGCCATGGACGGCTGCGAGCTCCTGTGCTGCGGCAGGGGCTTCCACACGGGCCAGGAGGAGGTGGTGGAACGATGCAGCTGCAAGTTTCGCTGGTGCTGCTCCGTCAAGTGCAAGCAGTGCCGGCACCTGGTGGAGGTCCACAGTTGCCGCTGAGGGGGGAGCCAGCTGGGGCGGTGGGGGGCAAGGTAGCCAGATGGGGAGGAGGACAACCTTGGGAGAGCCATGGGAAGGTGGTGGGGAGACACCCAGCCTGAGAGGGAGCAGAGGGGATGTGGCAGTGTTTTGCTGCCCTGCTGAAGAGCTGCCCCTTGCTCCGGGGGTGCCATCAGCTCCCCACAGAGCACCCTCTCGCCAGCCTCGTTGGGCTTGTGGTGGTTTGAATGATTTTTCCCGACGGAAGGTCGGAGGTCCGATAGGTCCTCCGCAGGCCCAATAAACCCTTAAATTTTAGAAATAAAGCAGGTGCAATGGAAAGCAAAGTGCGCACGTCAGCTCCTTCCTCACACGCTGCATGTGGGACTTGGGGGGTACCTGGCTCTGCTCCCTCCCGTAGGCTGGGAGGGGACAAGACCATGGGGGAGTCCTTGTGCTCCGGGGACACGTGGGCTGCAGCGAGTGAGAAACACCGGGGGGCAGTGGGGACCCACCTCGAACATGAGAGGGGTCACTGAGGGGTGCAATAGAGCAGCGGCATCAGAGACAACCAGGCAAATTAGGTCTGTAGGTCAAAGAGGCTCTTTTTGAAATAAGACACATCCTTGGGAGAGACTGGTATAGTCCTTCAGGGGCAAAGAGGCAAGAGATGGCTGAGGATGGGGATTTCAGACAAGGAGGCCAGTGGCTCTAAATCCATGTTCCCAGGGCTGATGCCTTCTCTGATGCGATGCTCAGCTGCTCCTTTGGCTGGAGAAAATGTTTCAGGGGGAGTTCCAGCAGGTGCCACAGTGAAACGCTGTTGAGTGAAGCTGCCCTCCTTGGTGTGCCGCTGCCGATGCTGCATCACAGTCGCTCAGAGGGGGAGATGTGGCCATCATGAGTTAGCTGGCCAGCAAGGGGTCTTGGAAGAGCTGTCCAAGTCTATCCAGTCTCTCTGCCCCACCACAGCCCCAGAGAGCCTGCTCCAGAGCCCTGTGCTTCCCTGTATACCCCCATTACTGCGCGTCAACCACTGGTGAAGCTGAGGAACCTCTCGTGCCACAGCTGCACCTCCTCCTCTCCCTCCTTCTCACTCAGCACCCGGTACGTCTCGTTTCTGTGGCAGGCACAGCGAGACACCTGCAAGGACAGCCTGAGTTCATAGGACTGATACCACTGCCCATCCTCCCCCCAGGGAAAGAGGACCCCCATGATGGATGGCACCTGGAGGCTGGGATGATGGGGACACTGCTGTAGAGGGTACAGCAGAGGGCTACGAAGATGATGAGGGGCCTGGAGCATCTCCCTTACGAGGAGAGGCTGAGGGACTTGGGTCTTTTTAGTCTATAGAAGGCTGAGGGGGGATCTGATCAATGCTTATAAATACTTAAAGGGTGGGTGTCAAGAGGAAGGGGCTAGTCTTTTTTCAGTGGTGCCCAGGGACAGGACAAGAGGAAATGGGCACAAACTTGAATATAAGAAGTTCCACCTAAACATGAGGAGGAACTTCTTTACTTCGAGGGTGGCAGAGGCCTGGAAGAGGCTGCCCAGAGAGGTGGTGGAGTCTCCTTCTCTGGAGACATTCAAAACCTGCCTGGAAAAGTTCCTGTGCAACCTGCTCTAGGTGGACCTGCTTTGGCAGGGGTGTTGGACTAGATGATCTCCAGAGGTCCCTTCCAACCCCATGTGATTCTGCAATACCAGAGGGAAGAGGGTAGAACTAGCTGGGAAGTGGGAGAAGATAATAGCTGAACTGGGTGTTTCCTAAAATACAGGGCTAGTCCTCTGTCCTGCTCTAGTGTTTCTGGTTTTTGTTACCACCTAGGCAGAACTCAGTAGATGGTGGAGACCCTCCCCTGCAGGGATATACAGGACTACCCTGATGGGTAGGAACCTCCCCTTGCCTCCTCTGTCTCAACATAAGTGCCTGTCTCTGGTGCCATCTCTTACAGCTTCTGTGCAAATCCCACCGCCTCAATTACCTGTGGTGGGTCACTATTTGTCACCCCACACCCTCCTCCAAACACACCCAAGTGTGTCCTACCAGAGGGACAAGCAGTGGGCTAATGAGTCCTGCCAGGACTCGGGTCTGGTTGTGGAGGGACCAACCAGGGAGGAGAAGGCTGTGTAAAAGGCAGTGCAGGCTGCTTCTCACCTTCTGGTTGTAGAGGCTCTGCTGCAGACACTGATGGCTCTTGAAGGCACAGTAGCTGGGGTGCTGAACTCCACCCGTGTCGCAGATCTGAGGAGATGGGAATGAAGGCCAGAGAAAGACGAGGAGGACAGATGGGAACACTTACTGGGCACCCACCTGGCTCGGAGCATCTCCATCTTGGAAGCCGGTGTACTCTGCCTTCAGCCAGAGGGCCACACGAGGGTCATCACAGCCACGGATGGCTAACTGGCTGCACCAGTACTCCATCCTCAGCCCCCTGAAAATTTCCGTGCCGTAGTACTCTGAGGTATCTGGGGAGCTGGTCTGGAAAAGGGTGAGATAAGGAGAGTCTTGCTTCTTCCTCCTCTTCCCCACCACCCAGTCCAAGGCTCCTCCCCAGAGGAGATGCAGCACGCTGGCTCAGTACCTTGTTGCCTGCAGCCTGGTACTGGGCTGAGATCTGGGGGTTGATGTAGGTCTTGAAGCCACCGGTCTTGCAGTGAACGCGTTTCAGGTTTTTGATGTGCTGGCACTGCTCCCTCTTCAGCGAGCAGAAAGCGCAGTTGGGGCACAGGTCCATGTGATGCCTCCCCAGGCTGTCACACACCTAGGGTGGATGCAGTGGGGTGGTCGGGGCAGGGGAAAAGGAGACTGAGGAGCTCCCGTATCCCTGGCTTGGAACTTGCCCCCCCTGGTCACCCAGGTCAGCTTCTCCCAGGAGGTGGCACCTTGAAAGGACAGTGCTGATGAACTCTGGCTGCCAGAGCATTGTGGTCAGCACTACAGGGAACCCTGCACACAGTGAGGGTCAAAGGTGGACATCAGCGTCTTTACCAAATCTCCGAACCCAAGGACTCTTTCTTCTATCTCCTTCCAGGCCTGGGTGACCACCGAGGAGAGGCAGTTTCCCTCCAGCATTGCGTAGCACAGGATAATCGCCGTCTCGTCGTTCTTCAGGGCTAAAAGGCTGGCAGAGAAAGGGATGGAGAAAGTCAAGTCCCGTCTCTTGTCACAAACCGAAGAGACAGAACTTCAGTTCAAAACTGAAAGGGGGGAAAGCAACCCCAAAGCATAGCAAAAGACCTTCCCCAAAGAAACCTGGGGCTCTCGGCCAAACTTTATGGAGGGAGTGTCTGCAGAATCTGGATGTGGCTGTGTAACAAGGAGGCTATGGGTGGTGTGTGAGTGTGTGCATTCAGGAGCACGTGAGAAGGACTGGATGAGGAGCACAGCTAGAGGAACTTTCATAGGGGCTCTGCAGCAGCTGCTGCCTAGTTTTGTCCATCCAAAGCGCACAGCAAGGAGGTATTTGTCAGGGCTCTGCTGAGTCTTGACCATGGGGCAGCCCCATTTGAGTCTGGAGTGTGTAACTCATAACTCCCTCCTGCTTGAGCCACTGTATTTGACGGAAAAGGGAAAAAAATTGCTAACAATGAATTAACCGTTCATCCAAACTGACACGGGAAGCTAAAAATAGAAAATTTAAGGACAGTGGGACAAGGACAATAAAAATCTTTTACATCTCTTAGGAACAGAAGAAATTGTACACATGGTACAGAATTGTTATTAGGCAGGGACGGTATGAATTATCAGCAATGATGCAGAAGAGGTAAAAATGCTCATTAGTATTTGTTGTCTGTGTATGGAAACAAAACCAATGATAAATAAACTTTGATCTGTCAGAAAGTAAGAAAAATTAAGAGCAGTAATTGTTTATGTTAAAATTTTCTTAAAATCCATGCATGGGCTAACCTGTATGGAGGTGGTTTCCTAAGAATAGCAGAAACTCCTTGGAGGCCTTCACATTAGTCTTAAAAAAAAAAAAAAAAGAGGTGGAGAACCTGAGAAAGGTCATGAAGATGAGATTTCCTAAGGCCTGGAAAACTTCTACATGGAGAAAGAAACCGAAGAACCTGTACTTAGCAGAGCAAAGACACTAGTGGGTGGCCACTCAGTCAGTCTGTAACTTTTACCAAGACAGGGATCAGCTGGAAGGCCCTCTTCATCAGCAGATGGAAGAGTAATGAATTTTGGTGACTAGAGTTTGAGGTGACATCCATTCAAACCAGAATAGCTACATGTTCTTGACATGAAGGGTATTTAGCACAGGAGCAGCTGCTGGGCTGGTTTCTCCACAGCTTGGAGACTTCAAAGAGATATCCCAAATTTCTTATAGGAGAAGGGTCTGTAGCTCAGCCACACGATACTGTTTTTCCTTCAGGGCTCACTAGACATGGCTCTATGTCCTGTGCTGAGCAGGAAGGTCAGGGTGAGTGATCAGAGTGATTGCCAGGCCTGAAGGCTAAAAGAGATCAATCTCTCTGCCATTAAGCTCTTGGGATTCCATGGTGTGTGAAGAAATCAAGCTGTAAGGAGTGACTGGTGTTCACAGGTCCATGAACAGATGAGAGGCATACAATGTATGCACAGGAACATGTGGATGCTTGGCATTTGCACTGGGTTTGGGTGTGCATTCACATAGGAGAAAACGTGTGGGCACTAGGGCTAGTAAGAGGAAGAAGTTTTGTGCACCTCTTTAATAGATCCCTGGGCTTTGGCACACACTGTGGATGAAGAAGACTACAGCAGGTTCTCTGCACTTGCAGTAGGTCAGAAAGTGATCCTGTACCCAAATGGTTCACGCTAACCAGCAGCAAATGAGCATGTCAGGATCTCTGAAGGTGTATCTCTCACTTAGATACTACAAGAGAACCTTGTAGTCCTGAGAACCTGATAGGATAAGAGGTAATGGCTTCAAACTGGAAGAGGGTAGGTTTAGATTAGACACCAGGAAGAAATTTTTCACTATAAGGATGGTGAGACATTGGGACATGTTGTCCAGGGAAGCTGTGGAGGCCCCGTCCCTGGAATTGTTCAAGGCCATGTTGGATGGGGCTTTGAGCAACCTGGTTTAGTGGGAGGTGTCCCTGCCCATGGAAGGGGGCTTGGAACTAGATGATCTTTAAGGTCGCTTCCAACCCAAACCATTTTATGATTCTAACCTGAAAAAATCTTAGTCACAGGAAATATAATGAGCGCTAGATATTTTTTTAAGGACATTACAGTCAAACTTGTTTTATCACAGTGCAGCAGATGTTGCTCTAGCCTGCATTGAGGCAAGCAAAGATGTTCCCCCAAAACAATGTCCTGTACTGTGCCGGGGACAAGGCTGCAAATTCTGTCGATTCTGTGGATACAGACATGTGAACAAGTTACTGTGGTGCCAACCCACAGCACATCAACCACATCCACTGAAAAACCAAGGTCAGCTGAAAACCTGGAAATCCACTTATTGCAAACCTGCACATCTCTTTCTGAGATGCACCACAGTGTGACCAATCTGGTCAGAGGTTTGTGGAGGGAGGATCCGAGTTCAGAGAGGAAAAAAGAATGCAAACTGAGGACAGCAGTGACAGATGCCAACTCTTTCAGGCAAAGCTGGAAAGAATTAAAATGTGCCAGTAAAATAGAGAAAGAAAGCCCACCTATACTGCAGAGACCACTTCCAGAACCTGTAAGACCCTTTATGTCCATCCACGCCTCCATCCCATGGCTCCACATGATCCTTTTTATTTTATTTTTTCTTCTTCTTTTTTTTTTTTTTTTTTCCCTCTTCAGACCATTTAGGATACCAAGAAGAACAAGAAATTCTAAATTTAGAGAAAAAAATCTGCGCTCATCCCACTTGAAAACCTTGTCTAAGGTTGTTCAATTCAACCCTCTCAATGTATTTCTGTGACTGGGAGCTGGACATTGCTGAGAGAAGAACCAGTGACAGCCCCCCAAAGACACACCTAGCATTTCTCTTCTGTACAGGATTGCCCTTTGTGTGGGGATTACCTAACACCCTGACAATTTCTCTCTTAAGCAGTTGTAGCCCAGGAGAACAAGCGTTCAGTCCACTTTGTTGATAACTCTGTGACAGCCAAAGGGAGTCCCTGCCACCACTCAGATGCTTGACTGCTTAAGCACAGTTGAATCTTCACCTTCAAGATTTGGCACACTGGCTGGGTCATCTTGATGGGACTCACACATTTCCATTAATGACCCCGGTATTATTCTCCAAACTTATCTGAAAGAATTTATCCACAAATATGTCATCATTGGCTATTGTTCCACTACTTGCTTCTTATTCCAGTGGTATATTGTGATTTGATTTCTTCTTCGTCACACCTGGGTGTTCAAGCCAGTAAAGTGAGAGGCACATTAACAGTTAAAAATTTTATGAATAGCTCTGGTGTTTTCATCACCGAGGTAGAAAAAAGGAAGGAAGCTGTCCAGCCCACTATACCTTTCTAAAAATAGCAAATAGGTAACAATGTGAAGCTCAGAAAGCAGCTGCTAATAAACGGGTTTAACAGCCTTTGTTTTCTCCAACACACGTGCTGGTCCAACAACTGCAGCCCGAACAAGATGCAAGTAGAGGATTAGAGGCAAAAGGGGCAGTAAAAGGGAACTTGGCTCCAGTCTTTTCTAAAAAGAGCGCTTCCGTAAGTAGCTCATAAGCAGTGATAAAACATCTGCTGAGTGCCGATGACCTACTTGTTCAGAACAGACACAAAGTCAGATGTGGATAGGAGCCCACATCTTAGATTTATAGACCATATGTGATACGATTGGCCCACGCAGATCAGAAAACCCCACATCCCCCCCATAACTTCTGCTCACCCACCCAGGAAACTGAGTCATGCCTCAGCCAACCTGAGATTACCAAGAAATTATGTTGCACCCTCTGTTACATCTATTTCCTCCTCTATCTCTGTTCTCCATCTCTGCCATGAGGTTTTCTGGCCTCATGGTTGCAAACTTATTATTTTATTTTGTTTGCTACCGCTGGGTGAGTGGAATACCTCTACATCATCCCCCAGTGACAGATAGTTCCTGGAAGCAGCTGAGAAGTGTCCGGGGAACGGGTCCTCCCACCCAGCACCACCAGACCCCGGGATGGGTCCTGGGCTCCTCCCGCACTTGTGGGCACCTGCAACCCACGATGCTGTGGCACTAGGTGAGCCCAAGGGCTGTCCCTGGTTCCTCTTCCAGTGATTCCCAGTGCCCCTGGTGCTGCTTTCTGGCCTCTCCATCCCCTCTCCTGCTGCTGCCCACCTTCATGACAGCTCTGGGGCTTTGTGTCCCATCACAGAGCCGCTATGGGCAAATGGAAGAGAGCCAACACAGCTCTGCTGCTGGTGCCCCGTGCTCACTGAGACACCGCTGAGCTGTTTGTGGATGTGCAGAAGCCTCCCCATGCGTCAGAGAAACTGATAGGTCTGTCTAAAGCGATTTCTTCACACAGATCCCTCCCCAGCTTAGTACCTCTGTACCTTAATGCCCTAACTGCTGCCCTGGAAAAAGCCCAGCAGGTACTGGGAGGCAATGTTTCAAAGGGATTGTTAAAAAAATATAATTGAGAAGAGTCTGTGGGCCAAGATCAATAGTTGCTCAAAGGCAAAAAGAGAAAACTTCAGATAAAAGCCTATCTCGCTTTAGCATCTCAAGACGTGGAGTGACACATACAGAGCCTACTTCAGCCGTATCTCTGCAGAGTGGTGGTTAACAACATCCACCTTTCTCTTGTGGTAATGACAAGGATTTGGGCCATTAACTTTCAGCTGCTGAACCTCCCCTGATATTGGCTGGCCGTGAGAGGTGGGGTGGATACCTGAGGCAAGCAGAAAAGAAGATAAGGAGCAAACAACAGCTTTCCAGCGCTTTGTAACTTCTGATTTGGGGGGGGGCTTGCGGCAGGAAAATAAAACCACTAAGGAAAAAGCCATTCTTAACAGCTTCAGAAAGAAATACAGATCTTAGCCTGCATGCCAAGAAGGCAAGCAGGCTGGCTAGATACCTGACAGATAAAACCCAGCACGTAACGTGACGCAGGAACCATTGGGAGAACAGAAATGTACCACCTGCCCAAGGGCCAGGGGCACCAAGCATGGGAAAATTTATATTTTGTAAACACATCTCTCCTGTTGACCCACACAATATTGCAGCCTTTCACCTGGGACACTGAGAGCCCCCTGCTCTGAGTTTTCCAAAAGCCTTGAACTTTTTCTGGCCTGGTGACGAGAAGACAACCTGCTTTGTCACGCCTTCCCTCTCACAGCTGGCCACAGCTGTATTGCACAGCAGCAATACAAAACCACTAAATTGCTCCCTGGCCTTACTGAATGGCCAAAAGATACCTCTACACCATTCCCAAGAGACAGCTTGTTCTGCTGAAAGCAGCTGAGAAGTGTCAGGGGGATGGGTCCCATCTTGCACAACCAGACCCAGGGTAAAACAGAAGTAAATGCTAACGGGTGATGGTGATTCAAAGAGAGTGTTTTTTTTTTTTTTTTCTGGTGACAGCGTTTTAAATGAAGGGTCTGGTCTTAAAATTAAAGCCACTGGGGATGAAGTAGGTAAGCACACCAAGGGCTACTTGGAGGTGTAAAGCAGGAGTAGGATAGTGCAGCCACCAGCAGGACTTGGCTCAACCTTGCTGGGGAAGCTGGGCTCATGCAAACCATGAGCATCCACACGCAAATACCACCAGGACGGTGTCTGTATCCGGGACAGCCGTGATGCTGAAAGAGATGTAGGGGTCGTAGTGGACAAACAACACAAGAGTGGGAAGCCCTGGGAAAAAGACCAAATGCGGTTCTTGTGTGCAAACAGAAGAGCTGGGAAGGGGAGGGAGGTTGACCTCCTTCTGCATGCCCAACTGCTGAAACCCATCGCTGAACAGGGATGGAGAGTGGATTTTTGAAGGGACACTAAAAATTGCCACAGAAAATGAGTTGTACGGGCTTTATAACGTGAGAGCTATGGAGCTCTGTTCAGCTTACTGCAAGACTGAATCATGGCATACAGGTAACTTGGAGGAGAGGAAAACTGGGAATCATAGAATCATAGAATGGTTAGAGTTGGAAGGGACCTTAGACATCATCCAGTTCCAACCTCCCTGCCATGGGCAGGGACACCTCCCACCAGACCAGGTTGCTCAAAGCCCCATCCAGCCTGACCTTGAACACTTCCAGGGATGGGGCAGCCACAGCTTCTCTGGGCAACCTGTTCCAGTGCCTCACCACCCTCACAGCAAAGAATTTCTTTCTGGTATCTAACCTAAATCTCCCCTCTTCCAATTTAAAACCCTTACCCCTTGTCCTGTCACTGCATTTCCTGACAAAGAGGCCCTCCCCAGCTCTCCTGTAGCTCCCTTCAGATATCGGAAGGCTGCTCTAAGGTCTCCCTGGAGCCTTCTCTTCTCCAGGTTGAACATCCCCAGCTCTCTCAGCCTGTCCTCATAGGAGAGGTGCTCCATCCCTCTGATCATCTTCATGGCCCTCCTCTGGACCCGTTCCAACAGCTCCATGTCCTTCCTGTGTTGAGGACTCCAAAGCTGGACACAGTACTCCAGGTGGGGTCTCACGAGGGCAGAGTAGAGGGGTAGAATCACCTACCAGTGATAAACAGCTCTTTAATCAAGGGGGAAAAAAGCACAATAAGGACTGAAAATTTAAGATAAATGCAATAAGAAACACTTTTTTTTTTTTTGGCCTATAATGTCTCACTGCTAGCGGAAAGACCACAAAAGTGTGCTGCCAGTTCTCCTCGTTATTTTGCTGCCATCGCCATGTCTCACTCTAAGGGTCACAGCTACCTTCACCAGGCACCATGAAAGCTGGCAGAGCTACCAGTGCAGCGAGATGGGCTGGGTGTCCCACTGGACATAAAACCCTAGGGAAGAAATGCAGCCCTGGCTTCAGTGTCCATCACAACTACGCCCAACTTGGCACCTGAATGGCACCAGTGCACACCCACCAGTCCCACCCAGCACAGCTCCTCTTGCTGGAGTGGAAATGCCTCCAAGCATTTTACCCCTATTTTAGGTCATGCTTTGAAGTCCCTTTGAGAGGAGGCAGGGATGCGGAGAAGCAGCAAAGCCGACAGGCGCGGTCTATCTCGCCTTTTTATCCTCGGTTGAGTTTAAGCTTTGCTTAGCATGATTGATGGGGCTCGGCTGCCAGGTTACAGACAGACAGTCAGCATTAGTGTCTTTGAGAAACTCTGCAGCAGAATAACAAGTGTCATCTGCAATCACAGCGGCCCTTCAATAATCCCAATGTAACTAAATCAGAGCAAGGCTCGACTTCAGAGGCAGGGAAAACGAACATAGCCTCAATGAAACATAATTTTGCCTTAGAGTACATAACACCAGAAAAAAAAAAAAAAATTGCCGGGCAGTAAAAGCCTCCTACAATATTAGGAAGGAGGATGACAGAAGTTACAGCCTTGCAAGAGAACATTTACAGCTTTAACAACATGATGCAATTCATTTTTACAGGCAGAAATGGGATCTCTGGCTCAAGTGTAGTAGTATGCAGTGTTTTTAATACAAACCCCAGATGTGCAATCATGCACAAAAACTGTGTGCTTACAGGAATATCACTAGCCAGTAACAGAGTGAAACCAAAATGACTTCTCCAAGAAAACCACATCTAGGCAACACTTAGTTTTTTTTTTTTTTCCGGTTTTGGCAAGCAAAATAATCTTTGCATCTCAGTCAAAGCGAGTGGTCCTCAGCCACAAAGCATTAAAGGATCAAAAAGTAAAATTGAGTGAAAACATACGATCCTTTCACAGGTCTTTTCTGTTTGGGCTCACCAGCCCCGGCTGCTTGAGCACGGAGGCGAATGGATCCTGGCAGATGGGCTGAGGAGAGCTCAAGATGCTCGACAAGCTCCTACAGGATCCCTGGGCCAGAGAAACTAAGGCTGGTGTGTAACAGGATTGCAGGGCCCCTGTGCTGAACTTAGCAGGCAGCTGCTTTCAAAGCCAGAATGGGGAACCAGAAACCCCATAGGAAGAGCAACGCACAGATCCAGAGTGGTGCACGTGCTTGAGGAAAAGTAGAGGTCCTGCACAGCCAGGAGCAAGTCTCTGTGCTCCCTGCTCTGTTTCCTAGCTCAGGGCTGCTTTTGCTCTACCTGGGTGAGGATGGAGCGCTCCTCGCAGCCCTCCTCAGGTCAGACTGTTTTAGGAAACAACTGCTTCACGTTGCACACAAGAGAGGCGAGGAGCACGGAGAGACACCACCTTTACTCCAGCATCCCCAGGACCCGGGATGCAGGTTGACTTCTGCAGGTCATCCAGACTGCTGGGAGAGGTGAGTTGGGAGGAGGAGGAGTGCAGGGGCAATTGCACGCTGCAGGTAGTCACAGTGGGGGGATACACGTGCAGGGGAGAAAGCCCTGCCTGCAGCTAAGGACCAGCCTAAACACACTTCGCTTAGGATGCAAGTAGGGTAATGGGAGGCTTGAGCAGTGCTGGGTCACAGAATCACAGAATCTTCTAGGTTGGAAGGGACCTTAAAGATCATCTTGTCCAACCGTCAACCTAATTTTGACAAAAATAAACACCCACACAACAAACAAAAAGCAACACCGTCACTAAACCATATCTCTCAGCACATCAACCTGTCTTTTAAACACCTCCAGGGATGGTGCCTCAACCACCTCCCTGGGCAGCCCATTCCAATGTCTGATAACCCTTTTGGTGAAAAATTTTTTTCCTAATATCCAATCTGAACCTCCCCTGGCGTAACTTGAGGCCATTTCCTCTCGTCCTGTCGCCTGTGACTTGAGAGAAGAGACCAACCCCCACCTCTCTACACCCTCCTTTCAGGTAGTTGTAGAGAGCAATAAGGTCTCCCCTCAGCCTCCTCTTCTCCAGGCTGAACAACCCCAGCTCCCTCAGCCTCTCCTCATAAGACTTGTGCTCCAGACCCCTCACCATCTTTATTGCTCTTCTCTGGACCCGCTCCAGCACCTCGATGTCTTTTTTATGGTAGGGGGCCCAAAACTGGACACAGTACTCGAGGTGGGACCTCACCAGTGCTGAGTACAGGGGGACGATCACCTCTTGGGCCCTACTCACCACACTGTTCCTGATACAGGCCAGGATGCTTTTGACCTTGGCCACCTGGGCACGCTGCTGGCTCATGTTCAGCCAACAGTCGACCAACACCCCCAGTCACTCTCTCCCTGCTCCCTCTGTGCTGGAGCCGAGGGTCTCTGAGGGGCTCTCTGGCTACACTCCTGCTCTGTATGGGATGGCTTGTCCCATTGAGCCTGCCTGCACCCATCAGCTGCTCAGGGCAGGGGCATGGATGCCATAGGGCTATCAGTTGGTGTGGTGAGGACAGCCCTGCATGGGTGGTGTGTGGTACCCTACCAGGTGGGGATACAGGTCTCCCCCTCACCTGCCATAGGGGGATGTTTTCTGCACCCCCTCCTCTGCGCTGCCGGACGTGTTCCCTGGCTTTGTCTTGGTGCCGTTGCCTGGAGAAGAGCCCTTGGTGCTCAAGGACGTGTCCAAGGAGAGGGCCACGTGGATCAGCTGCCAGACGCTGCTCTGCAGGCGTTGCTCCCAGGATTGTTCTGCCTGGGCAGGGGTTCCCAGGCTGGAAGGCGACGGGGTAGGACGAGCCGTGACCGGCAGGGTCACTGGGGACACAGGCATCCCCCTGTGCTGCTGGGATCTTGGCATCCCTGGCGTGGCTGAGGGGAGCTTCTTTGGAAGCACTTCCTGGCTTGAGAGTGCGGAGGAGTACTTCAGGAAAGCATCCACACTGTCGCGCAGCAGGGCAGAGAGAGAAGCCTGCGCTGGAGCTAGGGAGATAGCAGGATTGGGGCTGCTGAGGGCACCTTTCTGAGGCCAGCCAGAAAGCTGCTGGGTGGCAGGAGGAGCTACGGGAGACCAGCAGGCGAGCAGGGCCTCCCAGCGCAGCAGCGTGGTGCAGCCATACCTTCATCCTTAGGGAAGCTTTCATCCTTCTTCCAGGAGCCCACAGTGCGGGGTTGCTCTGTCAGGAGGAGGTTTTCCGGAGGAGACAAACTCAGACACGGGATTCTCTGAGTGGAGGAAAGAGAGAGAAACACAAGTCCCTCTGTGCTGCCTTCCCTTCCACCTCACCCCCTCTCCATCTCCTAAGAGACATCCCTACGCCCACCCCGAATCCCGCTGTCCCACCTTGGCATAGAACTGGCGCTTGAAGCAGCGGTACTGGGTGAACTGGCAGAAGGTCTGAAACCAGGGCGCCTCCGGGACGTCAGAGCAGACCGGCCCTGGAGAGGGGGGAGAGAGAGAGAGAGATGCGGGATGGGGGCAGACCATGGGTTTAGGGGTCTGTCCCCCTTGGCCTGGGCGCAAGGAGGGCTGGAGACCTCTCCGCTGGTTGCTTTCAGAGCGGCTTGCGGTTGAAGGGAAAATCAAAGCTGTCTGCCCCCAAGTGGAGATGACAGCCCTGTGCTGTTACAGCTCCCCATCCCAGATGTCACGTGCACTTTCCCTCCAAACCACCCGGCGTTTCAGTTCACCATTCTGCCCTTTTCCACACAGTTATCTGCGCTTTTACCGAGACATAATCCTCCTGTTTCCAGGATCTGGTAAGGACTCTTTTATTAGTCTTTGAAGGATTCAAAAACAAACAAACAAACAAACTAAAAGGGCAAGTAGTGATGTAATGGGTTAAAAAGATGGCCAGACTAGGCTTGGGAACCCCAGAGTAGACAATCTTTTCAGGGCAAAAAAGTTCAACAGTGATTCCAGCCGTACAGGGGAGGGGGGAAAGTCCACGGGGCCAAGATGCTGCTGGCAAGACCTATGCCTGTACACATGTGGACCATAATCTTCACCAGTGCAGCCGACAATACCGGTTCGGAAGCTGCATCCCTTCCTGCAGTGATGGCAGGGTAGCTGAGACCAGGCAGGAGAGCTGAAAACCCTGGGAGATTTGGGGAGGGGGACAATCTTGTGCTCCCTCTGCCCTGCAGGTGCCTGGCCCGGCTAGAACAGCCAGCCCTTTGCACGCACCAAAAGGGTCAAGCTCCATCTGAGCCAGAGGAGGTCAGCAGTGGCATTCCAACTGCTCTCCTCTGAGTGGCTTGTACACCATCTTTTACACTGTACGCACTCCTTCTCTTGTGCTGAGTGTACGGATTCACCAGGAAAAGTAGAATTTCAGGTACCCACCAGGATCCCAGCTGAGAAGAATGTCCCACTTGTAGGGAACGCACCAGACTCCCACTTTGTCCTTTGGTGGTGCTCTGTGGAATCCCTCCAGGATGTGGGGGACACGAACTCGACCAGTGCAACGGACGGGCAGCTGCAGCATTTGACTCCACCACCCAGCCACTACTTGCAAAGGAGCATTGCTGCCTTCGGGAAGGGGAGGAAGCCCAAACATTTGCTAACCCCAGCGTTAGCCTGACCCTCCTGGGCCAGGACTGCACCACCAGCAGTGCAGGCTGCAGCACTGTGTCAGCTTGTGTCCTGTCACAAACCATTCCTCCGATGATACAGAAACTTTCCATTTTGGGGTGGGGGGAGGAGAAAAGCACATTTTCATTCCAACATCTGGGAAGTTAAAAAAAAAACCCAAACTTGAAACAGACAAAATTTCCCATAGGCTCTCTTTGCTGGTCTCTTGATTTTCAACATGGCTTAGCTCTCCCACAGCCTGCTGAACGCTGATGGCATGGCCTGACGAGCAGCTTGCCTTCTTTAGCACTGACTCCCATCTCCTCTTTCCTCTCAGCTCATCTGCCCTATGGAAATATCTTTCTTTGAGTCCTCTGACCTTCCTGCCAAGGGGAGCTCTTCCCAGTACCAGCTGTTTAGTTTAATGAATATGATCTTTTGCCTCTGCCCTCTGCTCCTCCTGCCCATGTGTTTGCTGCAAACAGCTACAGCTCCTGCTGGGTGTCAGGAAGCCACCCCCTTGGGCTCTGTGGCCATCTCCACCTGCAGGAGCTCACAACACGGGGAGGGCAATCAATTAACAACTGAAAGATGAAGCCAGCCAAGATATTTACATACACTCATCAGAAAACATCCTCCTGACTCTCATCTTCCACAACAAAGGGAGTTGTAAGGTTATGTGTAGGCTTCCCTTGTTTAAAACACAAGGTAACTACTTTCTGTAGCACCACACCTGAAAAGGCACAATTAATGCTCATGACTATTTGGACGTAAACAGCACTGCCATTTATCTGTGAGGACAGTAAAGACAAAACATATGAGGGCACATGCTCTGCCATGTTCCAATTGGCCTCTCAGCCTGACTGCAATACATGCCCAAAGTGGAAGAAAGGGAACATGGAGGGGAATAAAGTCTGCCAGACGGGTCTGTTGGGCTGAGGGGTGGAGGAAAAGAAGGCAAAGCAGGCATCCTGCAAAAGCTGTCCTATCTCCTGGCATTCCCAGGTGCTCCTGCTCTTGAGGAGCTGAGCCTCCAAAGGCAGCAGAGGTGGGAGTGTGGCTGGAAATGCCAAAGAGTAGTGCTGGTGTGCTGGGCATCGCTGGGAGAGGAACCAGGGACAGCCCCCATGTGCACCTAGTGCCACGGCATCCTGGGTTGAAGGTGTCCCCAAGCAAGGGAGAAGCCCAGGACCCATCCTGGGGTATGGTGATGCAGTGTGGGACCCATTCCCCTGACACAGCTGCAGAAACAAGCAAGAAATAGTTGCCCTCAAGCTGCAGTCCAAATAAGCACACTTGGCTGATCATTCAGTTCATTGACGTTCATAGCTAAATATAAAGACATATTTTTTTATGAGAAAATTGTTCCTATTTTTTTTCCTCTGGAGGAAAATACAACAGAAGTAGTCCCAAGTTTTTCAGCTGCACAGATATAATTACGCCACTTAAATTCTCTGGTGCAGGGGTGCAGGGAAAGTATGATTGCAGAGATTTAAAGGGTGCTGTTGCTATGGTGCTTTCTGAACTGGGATGTTTCTTGGCTCCTGAAATGTTAAACACTTAAAAAAGCAGCTTATCAGCTCAAGCTTTCTTAAAGGCCCACGAGAGCCCATGAGCCAAGCTTCTGTATTAAACCCTAAATCAAGCGGGAAGGAGGTGGTCATGTTGTAAGACGAACTGTTGGGAAGAAATGATGAGCTTCAGTGAGCTTCAGAAAACTGTGGACAGTTTTTTGTTTTGTTTTGTTTTGTTTTTCCTGCCACCCCACTAACAGACATGTGGAGAAACTGGAGAACTTGGCAAAGGGCCACTGAAAAGTTAAGGGCTTTCAACTTGTGACCCCTGAAGAGGGTCTGGGGCAGCCGTTCTTGTTCAGCTGGGTGAAGAGGAGATGGGCAGGTGAGTTAACAGCAGCCCACCTGAATGAAAGAGAAAAGATGACAAAGTCAAACTCTTCCTGGTGGTGCCAGGCAACACAAGAGGAAAAAAAATACAAATTCCTGCTTGGACTGGCCATCAATATGAGCCAGCAATACTCATTTGCAGCTCAGAAGGCCAATTGTGTCCTGGGCTACATCAAAAGAAGCATGATCAGCAGGTTGAAGGAGGCAATTCTTCCCCCTCTGCTCTGGTGAGACCCCACCTAGACTACTATGTCCAGCTTGGGAGTTCACAGCACAGGAAGGACATGAACCTGTTGGAGTGAGTCCAGAAGATGGCCGCAAAGATGATCAGAGTGCTGGAGCAACTCTCCTGTGAGGACAGGCTGAGAGAGTTGGGGTTGTTCAGTTTGGAGAAGAGAAGGTTCTGGGAAGACCTGATAGCATCCTTCCAGTATCTGAAAAGGGAAAGCTGGAGAGGGACTGTTTACAAGGGCATGTAGTGACAAGACTAGGGGTAATGGCTACAGACTGGAAGAGGGGAGATTTAGACTAGATATTAGGAAGAAATTTGTCACTCTGAGGGTGGTGAGGCACTGGAACAGGTTGCCCAGAGAAGCTCTGGCTGCCCCATCCCTGGAAGTGTTCAAGGCCAGGCTGGATGGGGCTTTGAGCAATCTGGTCTGGTGGGACATGTCCCTGCCCATTGCAGGGGGGTTGAAATTTGATGATCTTTAAGGTCCTTTCCAACCCAACCCATTCTATGATTAGATGAAGTTACTTTGTCCGGGAAAGCAGTGCAGCACTGGAAGTGGCGCGTAGAGAGGCCACAAAACCAAACACCCTTGCACAAAGACACGGTGCTCTAGTGCTGACAGCACCCTGCTCCAAGCTGAACTGTGGACTAGAGACCCCAAAACGACCCATCCCACCACCATTCATACCATCCTGTGGCGTTTCGGGGCAGAGAAACATCTGGCACTGCTCCGGCTGGAGCGATGCCCGCCTCTGCCCCTCGGAGGTGGGGTGATGATGCTCCTACCTTCAGGGACACGGCCATGGTTCTCCTCCTGGTCCAGCCATAGGATGTCGGGGTTGAGGCAGCCGTGTGCCTGGCGCACCCGGCAAACTGCGTCCGCCTTCCAGGGGGGCTGCAGGTTGGCAAAGAAGAACTGGTACTCCCTGTTTGACAGGGGGCTGCCCGGAGTGGGAGGCAGCAGCAGAGCGACAGAGGACACCAGTACGGCCAGCAGCCCTGGGGGAGAAGGGGCAGGCTGCCATTAACCCTCCTTAACAGGAGCAAGAGCTGGGTGGAAATGAAAGAGTAGCTGGTGGGGTGGCCCGCTCCTGTCTGCTGGTGCTGAGCGGGGTGTTGGGATGAGTTGGCCTGATGTCTCCTTCCATCACCCCTGTTTGCAGGGCCCTGAGGGAACCAGGAACCCTGGTGCAAAAAAGGGGGAAGAAAAATGAAAAATCAGGGGAAAAAAGAACCAAAAATAGGGGGGTGGAGGGTGGGGGTGAAGAAGATAAAAAGATGGGGAAAAAAAAAAAAGAAAAAAAGGAAAAGAAGAAGAAAATAAAAAAGAATAAAGAAAAAAATAGAAAAGGAAAATAATGAAAAATAATATAGAAAAATAAAAGAATAAAGAAGAAATAATTTAAAAAAAAAAAGAAAAAGAAGGAAGAAATAAAAAGTTGGGGTTTTTTTGTGGGTTAGGTGGCTTGGCTTGGTTTGGTTTGGGGGAGGCATTGTTTTGGTGGGCTTTTTTGGCTTTGTTTTTGCTTTTTTTTCTCCACAAACATCCAGCCTTTCCCGCTGGGCAGGCCCTGCTGCCCATCCCTACAAGCCACCCTGTCCACCACAGCGAGGGCTCTGTGCCCCTCCACGGGGACATCCCTCCATCCCCTCCTTTCCTTCCTTCGCCCTTCAACTGGGGACCCTCCTCTCCTGCCTCCCCCTGTGCTCAGCAACCTCTGTGGTGGCCCTGGGAGGGTGTCACTCACCCATCAAGCAGGGCAACCTTGCCATGTCTGCCCTTGTCCCCAGCACGATAGCCCTGGCGGTGGCGGAATGAGAAGGGAATGACATCACAGTTGGAGCGCCGGGGACAGGGATGCTTCTGCCTGTGGGGGTGTGAGGGGAGACGGGCACTCCAAGGGGAAGGGAGAAGCTGGGGACACGGGGACAAGTCAAGCAGGAGGAGCAGGAGCCAAGGTGGGAGCTTCCCTGCAACAGCATGCGAAGCCTGGCCAGGCTAACTCCGGGCTGAGGGTTCCCCAAAAGCAGTACCTTTGGGGGTAGCTTGCCCCCACCAAGCGTTTTGTGCTCTTCTGCAGGAGAAAGGAGACAAAAATCTGGTCCACCTGCAGGAATCACGGAATCACAGAATTGTCAGTTAGAAGGGACCTCTAGAGATCATCTAGATCATTCGACTCCCCTGCTAAAGCAGGGTTGCCCAGAGCACATCACTCAGGACTGCATCCAGGCGGATGGGGACTGCTCCAGAGATGGGGACTCCACAACCTCCCTGGGCAGCCTGTTCCAGGGCTCTGGCACCATCACCAGAAAGAAGTTCTTCCTCATATTTTAATGGAACTTCCCATGTTCCAGCTTGTGCCCGTTGCCCCTCATCCTGTCACTGGAAACCACTGAAAAGAGTCTGGCTCCATCCTCCCTCAACCCACCCTTTAGATACTTGTAAACGTAGATAAGGTCTCCCCTCAGCCTTCTCTTCTCCAGGCTAAAGAGCCCCAACTCTTTGAGCCTTTCCTCCTAAGGGAGGTGCTCCAATCCCTTAATCATCTTTGTTGCCCTATGCTGGACTCTCTCCAGTAGTTCCCTCTTGAACTGGGGGGCCCAGAACTGGGTGCAGTATTCCAGTTGTGGCCTCACCAGTGCAAAGTAGAGGGGGAGAATGACCTCCCTCGACCCATTGGCCACACTCTTCCCTATGCAGCCGAGGATTGACACACACACTCTGTGCCTCCCCCCCGAGCATCGCAGCACAGCCTTGCTTCAGGATGTGGTGGGAAGCTGATTTGATCTCTCCTGGGCAGCTGTGCCACCTTCTGAACCCCCAGCAAGTCACAAGAGCACCAGCTGGTCCTCCTTTGCCCTCTCTCCACCTTAAAGCCTTCCCAGAGACAAAAGGGGGAATGGTGCTGGCAAAAGAACCTTGGGACCACCAGCACAGAGGTGCCCCAGGGACCCCACAGGGCTGATTTTGAGGGAGCCCCACACCTGCCTGCCCATGCCCAGCTCTCACCGCAGAGACCAAAGCGTGGGGCACAGACGCCATGGTCCCACCTGTGCACCCGGTGGAGAAGCAGCTGACCACAGCGCTTCCCATGGCCGGGCAACTTCTCTGACCCATAACCACCAGGGGAAAGCAGCTGTGTGTCAGGGGCGGCTGGAAAGAAAATGCTTGGCGCAGCGGTCCCCGAGATCTGCGGCCATCAGCAGAACGCAGGCTGGCACAGCACAGGGGCTCTGTGTGTGTGTGTTTGTGTGTGTGTGTGTGTGTGTGTGCCCGCCCCAAAGTGCCCCACACCCTCGCCGGAACCCAAGAGGAGCTGGCGATGGTGAAAACAGGCAAAGTTTACCGACTTCTGGAGAAGTATCTCCTCTGGCATCTGCATGCCCAGGGCTGGGGGGAGCGCTGGGGCTGTGGCACGGGCAGGGCTGACACCACCGCCTGAGCGGCCACCGAGGTGAAAGCTCAAATCACTGCAGCCCCCCGGGGCCATTAAAAAACAGGCGTCTGGCAGCAGCACGTCGCTCTGCGGGTCCTTGCCAGGAGACCAGCTGTAGCTCGCCCCGAGACGCCTCGGTGGAAGGTAACGTCTCTGAGAGGCTTGAAGCCTGAGCGTTTAACGACCCCCGTTGAATTTCAGGATGTTTTTTGCAGCTTCTCAGAAACACAGTGAGCGGGAGACGTTTGTTTTTGTTTTTTTTTTCCAGCTGGCTCTTGCCACTCGCATTGAAGCAGGCGGCACTGCTGGGGCTTGCGAATTTTAGCCAATTCCTAGTCTTCCCATTGCTGAGCTTGAGAAATGCTGCTTGTTAGCTGATTTTAGACACCCCCAGGGCCTTCAGCTCCCCAGCTCTCTTAATCCCCTCTGCTCCTCCATAACAACAAAGCCCAGGCTGATTCCCGTGTCCTGGCTTGAGCAGCTTCCCGGGAGAACTCAGCGCTGACCTCAGTGGCTGATGGAAAGGCATGACCTAGGAAAGCACACCGACATGGCATGTCACACAGGGTTATTAATGCCTGGCAGGTGCTGGCTACATGGGCTGTGTCTACATGTGCCAGCAAGAGATTTACGGCATATGGAAGCAGGGAACAGGAACGAACGGACCAGAGTCCCTGGAAATACACTGAGAACTCAGGCACAAGGCAGGAGATGAAGGAGCTGTCAAAGAAGTCATCCTTGGTTGATGCTCTAGTAGCAACGCCCGTGGGGAGCTACTGTGTATTTGGAAAGAAGGCGGTTAGTGATGTGAGGACAGCTTGGCTACTTAGCACTTCTCATGCACTGTGGCACACTCCGGATTTGGTTCAGGTTGTCAAATTCCTTCAGGGAGCTCTGATGGCCCACAGGTGCCTGGAGAAGCCAGCTACTCTGTGGCGTGCACCCGGCAAGGTTGGGAGGCTGCGAGTGGAGCAGAAACTGCTGTGCTGTTGGGCTAGGTTTGTGCCAGCTGGATATGGGGCACTGCTGTTTTAAAGTTCTGCAAAAACCTCTTTGAGAGAGGGGTGAGGAACAGGAGGAACAGTAGTTCCGACAGGACACATCAGTGTGGCAAGTTGGGAGGGAGTCCTCTCCCTGCTGCAGCACCAAGCAATTGCGGTGGTCAGTAATGAGCAACATAAGAGTGATGTTAATTCCAGTATTTTCTGATTTCGGAGGGTTAACCTGGCACCTATAAGGCTGGACCACTGATGATGTATTACAAGCCATATAATTCGTGCACTGAGGCAGATTTACGGCCTTGTTTTCAGAGCCACCACAAAATGGCGTTTCCTGCAGATGGTGTCGCTGCGCGAGCCAAAGCTCGGTGGGCTGATGTCTGCAGCTGTAACCCCCAGGCCTACAGTGTGTCTGACCCCAGCAGTAGGGTCGCATAGCAGCAGGCTCACAACTAGCTGTTACAAGCAAAGGAGCTGCATTTTCCATGTTGCTATCCCATTGCCGTGTCGAATCCGAGCTTTGGAGGGGCCTGTCTGGTTTGTGAGGGACCACCCTCTGGCAGATAAGCTTCTCTTCCAAGACAACTCATCTTGTTGTCTTCAATACCTCATCTTTTTCTCAGCATTTTCCTATCTGCATGTTCCACCACAAAATCCACCAGCAGCAGCAATGTCTGAAAAACTCTTGAAAATCCCAGGACTGTGGCTCACAGACCCTTCTTCCTCTGCTTCAATGGTTATATTGCCCCTTCACAGAATCACAGAATGGTAGGGGGTTGGAAGGCACTTTTGGAGATCTAGTGTGACCTTCCTGCCAAAGCAGGTTCACCTAGAGCAGGTTGGACAGGAACGCATCCAGGCAGGTTTTGGATATCTCCAGAGAAGGAGACTCCACACCCTCTCTGGGCAGCCTGTGCCAGTGCTCTGCCACCCTCAAAGTAAAGAAGTTTTTCTTCATGTTGGGATGGAATTTCCTGTGTTCCAGTTTGTGCCTGTTGCCCCTTGTTTTATCACTGAGTCTGGCCCCATCCTCTTGACACCTGCCTTTTAGATATTTATAAGCATTGATGAGAACCCCTCTCAGTCTTCTCCAGGCTAAACAGACCCAGGTCTCTCAGCCTTTCCTCATAAGAGAGGTGCTCCATTCCCTTAATCATTTTTGTAGCCCTCTGCTGGACTCTCTGCAGTAGTTCCCTGTCTTTCTTGAACTGGGGAACCCAGAACTGGACACAGATGTGGCCTCACCAGTGCAGAATAGAGGGGGAGGATCACCTCCCTCAACATGCTGGCCATATTCTTTTTGATGACCCCAGGAGACCATTGGCCTTCTTGGCCACGAGCGCACGTTGCTGGTTCCTGTTCAACTTGTCCACTGGGACTCCCAGTTCCCTCTCTGCAAAGCTGCTCTCCAGCAGGTCAGCCCCCAACCTGAACGGGTGCAGGGGGTTATTCCTCCCCAGGTGCAGCACCCTACACTTGCCCTTGTTGAATTTCATCAGGTTCACTGAGTTTTCACTGAATTTCACTGAATTTTTAGAGTTGGAAGGGACCATAGAGATCACCTAGTCCAACTCCCCTGCTGAAGCAGGATTGCCTAGAGCTTGTCAGAGCACATCACTCAGGACTGCATCCAGGCGGGTCTTGAAAATCTCCAAAGAAGGGGACTCCACAACCTCCCTGGGCAGCCTGTCCCAGGGCTCTGTCACCCTCATTGTGAAGAAGTTTTTTCTCATATTTGAGTGGAACCTCTTATGTTCCAACTTGCGCTTGTTGCCCCTCATCTTCTCACTGGCAACCACTGAAAAGAGTCTGGCTCCCTCCTCCTTCAACCCACCCTTTAGATACTTGTAAGCATTGATAAGGTCTCCCCTCAGCCTTCTCTTCTCCAGACTAAAAAGTCCCAACTCTCTCAGCCTTTCTTCATAAGGGAGATGCTCCAAACCTTGAATTGTCTCCGCCCAACTCTCCAGCCTGTCCAGGTCTCACCATATGGTGACACAACCTTCTGGTGTGTCAGCCACCCCTCCCAGTTTTGTTGCATCAGCAAACTTGTTGAGGATACGCGCTGTCCCCTCATCCAGGTCATTGGTGAATGTGATGAACAAGACTGGCCCCCAGGAGAACACCACTAGCTACTCCAACTAGACTCTGTGCCTCTGATCACAACCCTCTGACCTCTGCCATTCAGCCAGTTCTCAATCCACCTCACTGTCCACCCATGAAACCTATGCTTCCTAAGCTTACCTGTGAGGATGATATAGGAGACTGTGTCAAAAGCCTTGCTGAAGTTGAGCAGAAACTCATGAAGATGAAGGCTACAAAGATTAGGTGTGAATTCCAGACTCAGCGCCTTGTCAAGAAGCATCCCTAGAAAGCATGCATCTTAAATAATTGGACATGTAAGCAGAGATGACAGAAAACCGCTTCAGAAACCAGCTGTTATGGGGGAAAAAAAAGTGCTGTCAGAAAGGAAATCTTGGTAAAAATACCTGAAACTCTTTTCTCACGTTTGCTGGAGTGATAAAAATCAGAGTGCTGGTACAGATATAATGGTGCTGTTGACTACAATCCGTTTGCATATCAGTATGGTGCTAGAAAATAAGTGCTAGGCTCTCTGCTTAGGGAGGAGGCTGTGAGCAGTTCTGCTCGGGCAGCTGTTTGGGCAGAATAAGGGGTCACTGGGCTCCTGAGACACACCAGGTTATGTATTCCTTCAAATCCATCCTTCCTTCCATCAAAGGAAAGGGAAAACTGTGATACCTCCTTTTATTAAAACATACACCTAAGAGAAAAACAATCCTGTGAATGGGTAGAGAAGGGGGCCCAAAGCTCATCACAGTTCTACCTTCTCCCCTCCAGGGATGGCAACACTCAGCAGTAATGGCTCCAGCTCTCCTTGGGGTCCCCTCTCTCTCCTTGCCAGATCCCAGTTTCCAGGGTATGTGGTTGTGCTCCAGCACCAGCAAGCAGGAATCATTTGGCAGCTCCCAGGAGCTCAGGCTTGCAGAGGTTTGCAGCTGGCTGCAGCTCTGATGGTGACACTTCTGAGTCTCACGGGAGGGTCCACCATCAAGCAAGAGCACGTTTGCCCCGTTCACATGAGTTGTTGAAGAGTACAAAGGAGCCTCCCTGCTGAAACAGCGCTGGCACCAACAATCCCCCTGCCCGTTGTATGTCTGATCTCCCCTCCCCATGCCCCTGCGCGCTGGCCCTCTCCATCTGCACAGCACAGGTCCTACCACTGGCCATAAAGTCACAGGCAAAATCAGCCTCAGAGCCAGAGCTCAGCCACCTGCCCACAAACCAGACATTACGGTGGGGAAAGCTCAAGGGGAGGTGGAAGATGGGAATAGTGTTAGTCTGAGATGTGGGACAATGAAACTGCTGATTGAGACAGCAGTCCCTACCCCAGGGCTTACAGGACATGGCTTTAGATGTCCTCCAGTGCTGCATCTGGAGGATGCGGAGGTGGATCTCAGGAGCGTGCCTGGGCTACTATGATCAGCTGCCACCTGGTACTAACAGGAGAGTGGACAGCCCAGCCAAGACGCCATCAGAGCCACTGCACAGCACCCAAGTAAAGGTCCTCTTCCATTTCATCTCCAGGTCTTCCACAAAGCAGAAACTACTCCCAGAGCCAAACGCTCAACACCTTCATCCTGGTAGCTATGGCCCCGTGGGAGGGGATGTGGGTACCAACCCGCTCAGAGCAAGGCTGAGATCTCCATCTTCACAGACAAAAGCATTAGGGAGTGGGCTGGTTTAAACCAAAATGATATGAATTGCTTACTTTAATCACAGGTTAAATAATCTTCATTTTGCAGTTGTACTTTGTTTTGGTAGGTTTGCTGTCACTGGCTGAGAGCGATGCGAATATGCTGATAAATATAGACTTTACATTAAAATTGGCACTCATTTTAGCTTGGTGGATATGTTAATCTATTCACATTTATACAAGCACTGTATAGTTATAACATGCATTAATTCAGATACATAATTTACATTTTATTTTGTTAGGAAGTAGTGAATGAAGCGCTTTTTACTTGTGATTTAGAAAATGGAATACCTAATTGACTGCAAAAACAGCATTTAAAAACGGATTCTTCAATTAATAATGCAACCTAAAATGGAGTGGATTCCTAAAAGCACGCTTGAATGAACTGCCCTACTCTTTTTAGGCAGGCTGGCTTAGTGCAAGAACGACCTGATCTAACCACAAAGGTAGCCCTGGTGTGAGCAGGGGCTTGGACTACAGAGCTCTAGAGAGGTCTCTTCCCACCTAAATCTTCCCATGGTAGCTAAATAAATGAGGTCTTCCAATGACTGGATCCTTCAGGCTTTTGGAATGAGGAAATCTCACGGTCTCACACTTTTTTTTTTTGGTGGTTTTTTTTTTTTTTTCTTTTTGTCTTGCTTCTTGTTGATGCGTAAAAAATAATTCCAGCCTGGTTTTTCTCCTCCCAGCCTGGTTTGCAGCTTTGAATGAGTTCCTCCTTCAATGGCAGGGACCCAAACCACTGACATTAAATTGTACATCTGCAAAACCAGACCGAAGCGGGCAACTTGCTGAGCAGTTTTTCCACACTAGGCTGTAGGACCGTAGGTTTGCTTGTTCTTAAGACTTGGGCAAAAATGTCTTTTTTTAAACTAAGACTTAAATTTCTTTTATGCATTCAGAATAATAAACATAAATTAGCATAAATTAATCAAGATGTTTGACTATTTTTATAAATGAAATGCATTTTATTTGATAAAAACAGCTATGTTTCTTCTGAGACTGTAACTACTAGGCAATAGAGTTGGAGAAACTTCCTTGAGTTGTCTTTGGAAAGAAAAATAGAACATTTTGCTTCCTTTTATTAGTCATTAACTCTTTTAGTGCTGCAGTATCCCTTGCCTGCTGCCACTGCTTTAGAGCAGTCAGGGTTCGCACGCTCCCCAGGTATTGCCACTCAGCTTGTCGACATCTCCACATTTTGTCCTCCTGGTTCACGTGGCAGGGAAAAAGAAGAGCCGTGGTTGATTGTACAAGGGACAATGGCTCAGAAACTGTCAAACCAGCCAGATCTGCTTCCTGGGGGCCCCTCGCTCTAAGCTCACTCAGAAGTTTGCATAATCAGACCATGTTAAACGACCTACTAATGAGTGCTTGGTAAGCGACTGGTGTGCCTTGAACTGCTCCAGGAGAAATGAAACATCAGCCCTCCTGTTGCCAGCTCACCCAAGACTATTCACCGTGGTTGCATTGTGATCTGGCCTCCATCACCTCAATGTCCTGCTGTGCCTTGGCTGAAGCTTCACTTAGCCATGTGAATGATACTCTTCATAACTCTACTTTCTGGGTCCTGGAGGAAGCATCGCCCATTTCTCTGTAGACGTCAGAGGGGAGCAACCCTGCTGTCACCTGTAGCTACCACCTCCCGACAACGTGCACCTGCATATCTACGGTGAGGAACATCCTGGGAGGGGGGCCTGGTCTGGTTTTCAGCCAGTATAAGCAAGTGATCTCTTGGGCATGTTTTTCTTCTCCGCTGCCAAGTTGAGATCTCTGGACTGTTTTGGCCAACAAGGGGCCAAAAGCCCCTTTGTTGATCCAACTGGGGCCACCCAACTGCTGTTTCTCATCCCAGCTTGTTCTGCTACAGAGCATCTTGCTACCCAGCATTTATCTGACCTGATTTAGGACCGACAGCAGCCTTGCTTTGAAGGGGAAGCTGGACCAGATGACCTCCAGGGGTGTTTTCCAGTCTGTGTTTCTAAGATACCTATATTTATATGCAGTAATTGTTTCATAAGAATTCATGCCTAACGATCTAAGTGAATACCACCAAAACACACTCTCTAATTGGCCCTTAAACAGTCTGCTTAAGCACAGAAGCCTTCTACAACTTTTTGGACAGAGCGTAACAGCCTGCCCACTGCACGGCTCTGAGTGTGTAATTAAGGAAACCATACATTAAGAGCACTTTAATGAAAGACAAAATGTTGCTGAGCCACAGAGCTAGATTAATTGCTTGATATGCTTGCTAACAGATGAAGAAGGTGGTCCCACTGGTGGAAGGTGATGGTCATGGCTGGGACGGTTCCCGTGCACATCACACAGGGGACACGGGCAGCGGTAGAGCCTGGGTGATGGGCGATTGGTGGGCTCGGTGGGATGGGGAATACTTTGCTGAACAACCTCCTCAACCAGGCTCGCCCAGCTACGTAGGAACGATACCCACACTCAGGGCAATCACAGCTGGACAAGATAGACCAGTTGCTTGGGTGCATGAGCAATTATTACTAATAAGTGGGCCCGAAGAGGCAGACAAAACTCTTCCCTCTTGTCGTGCTGCGCTGCTCCAGCTTCCTGAAACTCAGACTTGACTTTACTCATCAACTTGGTTATTTCCAATCACTCTGAAAGGGCAATTTCCCCAGCTCCATTTTAGAAAGTGTTTATGTTGCACTGACAGCTGTTCCAGGAAATCTGCAAGCGAGGCAGTTCTTTAAAGGAGTTCACGATTACTTTAACTTAGCGCATCCCCCTTTTTAAGCACTTCAATTCTAGGTGAAGTAAACTTTTCAGATCCTATTACCGCTACAGGGACAGAGGTGATCTTAAAAAAAAAAAAAAAAAAGAAAAAAATCAACTCATTTTTTGATTGACCTTTTTTTTTTTGGCTACTTCCAGTCAAATTGATTTTATTTTGTTGACCTGGAGAGTTCTTGCTTGTTCTAAAGAGAAGCAATTTACCTTCTCTGCTGTTTCAAGTATTTCACATCTGGGCTGCTACGGCAGCTTTCTTGACATGGTTAAGGAGGCAGCGTGGAGCTGGCTCCCTTCCAGCCTTGCAGGCTTTCCCTGGCTGTCCAGAGCGAGCCTGACAGCCAGCAGACCACAGAGACGCCCTTCGGGTGGCTTTCACAGGACGACAAACACCATTTACCGAAGATTGCAGATCACAAAAGCCTTCGCCCCGATAGATGCTATTTAAAAACCCTCCTCACTGTTTGCCTAGGAAGTACATCATCCCCATCTGACACCAGCACCAACACAGGATAAATATTTACAGAACACTTCCCCCTCCTCTCATTACAAACAATTCTGCTATCCCCAGTCGGTAATGGACATGTGCCATGTTCAATTATATCAAAAACAAAAGGCATTCTAAAAAAAGCTGCTTATGTTTCTAGCCTTGTCGCTTACAGGCTTTGTTCCCACTGGCTTCATTTTTGTACTTCGTAATTTCTAGCTTCTATTGATTTGATTATTTCCCCCCTTTGGAGATTAAATAGTGCACAGTTGCTGCCCCTATTCCCTCTCTTCCAAGGTTAGTTTTTAATGTCCTTTCATTTGCATTTATACTTGTAAGCCATTTAAAAATTCTCAGTTTTCATCCAAATTTTTTTTGGTATAAATTCCCTCTTCCTGTAGGTCTTCTTCAAAGCACTCCCTCAGCTGCCACCAACGTTCGCCGAATGCTCCATGCTGCTGGTTGGAGCACCCCTTCGTGTGACAGAAGCGGGGGGCGATGACAGGATAGGGGTTAAGCAGAATTTCCCACCTAGCAATCCCTGCCGTTCTCTGGCACTGAATCAGAACCCGGCCTAGGTGTTTCTCATCCGTTTTGCAGTAAAACATCAGGATGTTCCAATTCTTAGTGTCCCAAGAAGCACAATGGTAACAGGCACAAACTTGAACATAGCAACTTCCATCTAGACATGAGGAGGAACTTCTTTACTTTGAGGGTGGCAGAGCCCTGGAACAGGCTGCCCAGGGGGGTGGTGGAGTCTCCTTCTCTGGAGACATTCAAAACCCACCTGGACACGTTCTTGTGCAACCTGCTCTGAGTGGACCTGCTTTGGTAGGGGGGTTGGACTAGATGATCTCCAGAGGTCCCTTCCAACCCCTTTCATCCTGTGATTCTGTAACCCTGTGCCCACGCTTTAGCTTGGAAACAGGAGTATTCTGGTCTACCTCCCCCCTCTCAGCAGCCTACACTGACTGCAGAAGACCTGACACCTGTTTCCTAAACCAGAGCTACCCCAAAGGGAGTTACTCCTGCCTGGTGAGCAGCACCCAGGCAACGAAGGGGCCACCTTGTCTCCTGGTTTGGAGTGCAACACCCCCCCGCCCACTCACACTGCTTTCACACCACTCACACCACAGGCATTTATAAATTACTCGTTATCCTTCAGCAGCAGCAGCTTCATCACAGGGCCACCACTTCAAACACCTCTCTAGCCCACAGCTCCTAGAAGGCTTGCTGCTAATGGTGGCCACTAACAACCCAGTGCCCTACCACATCAACACCAAACCACTTGAAGGAGCCTTTGCATCCTTTGTCACCCTTGTGTTTTGCCCAAAGCCTGTGTTCAAGTCCAGAGCACAACCTCCCTTTGCTCTGTTAGTTGAGCACCCAGCTGGTATCTGGGTAAAACCCCAGCTGAAGAAATTTGTTCTCCTGCCAAAGCCTTCTCACCCACCGGCCGATGGCACAGCATCTCCTGTTATGACGACTGTACCACACACACAACCAGCATCTTTCAGGATTTTACTTCCTCTCGGTTCAAGGAGGGAAGCCCCAGGAAAACGGTTTAAGACAATCTGGGGACTGAGATCCAGACTGTGGCAGTGGTACCACAAACCATACGAGACATTGTCTGGGTAAGAACTTACCTCTGTTTTTTTCCTGTGCAAAATGGGAACCTGAGAACCCCTTCTCGAAGCAAAATCAAAGACTGACTCAATGCTAACTCACTTGAACTTTTAACTTGGACTTTTAACACCAAGCTCTGAGCTGATGGCTTTGACGGGGTCCCTGTACAATTACAAGGTGAGAGTAGCCTTGTTCTCCACCTACGCAGTCCTCTGAACAGTTTTAATAATGAACCCCTAGAAGAGCTTTGGCTTCATGACTACAAGAACAAGAATGCTCCACTGATCCTCATACAAGTCATCTCTGTTAGAAAAATATTCCATCTTTCAGGTGAAAAGCTTTAAACCCTCCTGAATAGCAGAGAACAATGGGGAAGAGACTCAAGCTCATCAATCTCCAGGCCGTGCCACTGGAACAGACAAAGGGCAGCTTCAGTATGTACCATCTCCTCACAGTCACCTGCAGACACTGCAAAGAGAAATGTGTCTTCAGTCCTTGTTTTGGAGCCTAACATTATCTTAGCAACAGCAGCTGGAGTTTCTGGCAACAAGGTGGTCCAAGGTGAAAGTGACCCACCAGGGAGCAAGTTATCAGTTATCTGGAAAACCTTTCCACATTCTTGGATGCACGTGGTTTGTCCTGATGGCTTATTTTCTCAGCTGCGCTGCTCAACAGCCACAGTGAGGGTTGGCCTTGTATAACTTCCACCTCTCCTCATTTAAGAGAAGACAACTGATGAAGTAAATAATCCAACAAAAATGTGAATACATCTCCACCATCTTGTGAGGGAATGACTGACTCGAGAGCTTAGTAACCCTTTGCAAGTATACTAGGTACCTTTTTAAGCCTGACTTAGGCAAAAAGTCACTTATTAGCAGTGTTCAGGATTGTTACATGAAAAAGCTGTACCACCTTCTTCATTTAGAATAAAAGCAGAGCTGAGAGAGAAAGAATAACTAAAGGGACCAATTGCTGCAGTTGGCTTCGGAGGTGACAGCAAGGCAAACCAAGTATTTGTTTCAATGAGCTTTATTTAATTCTGTATTATACAAGTGGGATCTGAATCCCCAAACTTCGCATCATCAACATAATGGAGAAGCACCACTGCACAAAAGGAAGGCAGAATTTTGGAGCCGGAAGACGGGCTACATCAAGCCATTTCCCCCCATGTGGTCAGAAATTCTTCCTCCTTCACACAATGCGCTTCCCAGACCAGCAGGTTTACCCCAGGAATAAGAGAGACAGTGCTAGCTCTAAACACTCCCTCCTCCTCTCCCCAACAAAAGAGGCTGCTCAATGCCCGCAGTGGAATGGTTAAAGACAGGGAGTACATTAGGTTTTCAGTCTCTCAACCAGCTCACTAGATTAAGAAGTGGCCTGGTTACTCCCTCTATCCTGAAAAAGATCCAGGAAAATCAAAGGCCTAAAGTGCCAAAGACTTACCTCCTTTCCTTCCCCCATCCCATAGCCTTGTTCTCTAAGCAGAGAGAAGGCAATGAACTCTGAGGAGGCTGAAGGAAAGCCAAGGAAAATCAGGGGCTACCTGAATCCCTGGGAATCTGGTGGCTACCCTGGTGCCCTCATTCATTCCCTTTGAGGTTCAGAGACCTGTTTGGAATAGTACAGAGAGAGGGCCTCTCTTAGGGATTCGGAAGCAACCAGGGATACAGAACACACAGAAACCGCCGTGAGGGTACACACCATTCCAGGGATGGCCCAAACCACAAACAGGGCAAGACTCCCCCCAGCCAAGGCCCCAAGGGCTGGGGGAGCTGGGACGAGGCCCTGGCAGGGGGAAGAGAGCTCCTGCAGCAGTACTGAGGGCTCACGGGATTTTACTTCTTCTTCCTCTCCTGAGAACAACGAGGGCAGAACCTGGCAGAAAGGGAAGTAAAAAGACAGTTATTTATGGCATGATATGAACTTTGAACATACAGTCCCAAAGGACCTTTTCCAAGGTCCCAGATAACGCCTTAATTCAAATTTTCCTTTTTAAGAGGTCTTCTAAGTGGGCATATACAGTGCTCTCCCTACTGCTATCCAGGACCTCCCCTTTCCAAAGGCCAACGGGCCCTCCAGATTGCTTGTTCACTCACCATTTTCCTCTTGGTTTTGTTGTCAGACCCACACAGGCAAAATGAAACCATTCAATGGAACACTGTTGGGATGGAGAAGAGTCAATTAAAGAGCAGTTTTCTTTTGAAATCATTGCTTCTGGGCTACCAAAGCTTCCCAACACTTGATTCCATCCTGTAGATCCCTAGCAGCAATCAGCGAGTGAAGACTCACACCCAACCTATACACTGTTAGCAAGGAGAACTCCTCTCCTCCCCTGCTAACTGTGGGGGCAAGAAAACAACCTGTCATCTTAAGGAAAACCCCAAAGAAAGATGCACTTAACAGGCCCTAGCAAGCCAGCCCTCTGCCCTTCCAAGTCATCTGAGGTAAGCCCCCTTCTTGTCACTGCTTGCTCTATCAGGCCCCACCCAAGCAGGACAAGACCTTCCACGCAAGACTCTCCCCGTTCCCTTCTCCCCCACTTCCATCAGGCGCAGGCTCTTACGTCTGGGTTGTCGCAGCCGATCATCTCCCCATAGGAGACCTGGTGGCAGAGGCAGTAAGTAGGCTCATTGGGGTCCACGGGCATATCCAATACATCCGAAGGGTGAACATTTCCAAAGGTGACTGAAGGCATCCCATACTCTGTGCTACTACAGGACAGGAATACAGTAGGTCAACAAAATAACCAGCTTAAGAGCCCCTTCATATCTCCCAAGACTATGCCCTTGTATGCCAGACACAGCCACTCCTCCTTTTTTAAGCACACACACCAACCTCCACTGAAGTGGTCCTCTTTCCCCATCATGCTACACTACCCTAAAAAAAAATCAAAAGGTCTCCTTCCTCTTGCTTCCCAAGGAGGGACAGGGGACACACTATCTGTTCTGGGTGAGTATCCTTCACAGGGAAGTCTGGCTAGGCCTCCCTTTGTCTGATTTTTAGTGCTGCTCCTCATTCCCACAAATCTTTTGAACACTTACGTGCGGACAAGCTTCAGTTTCTTTTGGGCAGTTTTTGGTGCCTCCTCATCAGAGTTCTTTCCTTTAGAGCGAGCACGGGCAGCTTTCTTCTCTTTTTGGGCTCGGCCCTCTGGTAAGAAGAGAAAAAGGTGTTGCATCTGCCACCCCATCAAAATAGACACCTGATAGTAACAACCTCTCCAGCACTAAAATTCTTTGGAGTGCATACTGGCTTTGGGCCACGCACCCCCAACTTAATTTTATCTAGCGGCCTTGAATATGCTCACACAAGAAGAGCCCAGGTCACCATCTTTTTACCTGTCCTTCAGATTCCAGCGTAACAGTCTTTGATCTGTACCACTCCAGTGCCTGCCTTCATCCCCACCACTTCCATAGTCACTTGGCTGCCTCCTGTATCAATCTGCAGCCCAGTGGTGGTACTCACTCTTCTTGCCCTTGCTGGAAGAACTGTCATAGTCACTCGACTCTATCTGCTTCTCCTTCAGGTCTGCTTCAAAGCGAGCGAGGTCTGTGTCCAGCCGCCGGATGTGCTTATCAACCTGCAAAGATGACGGTGACCAGGAGTTACCAAAGAACAAAGCCCAGAGGGCAAAGAGAAGAAGGCACGGGGCTTGCACTAAGAGCTGAGAAGCCTAAAAAGAGAGATCAGGGCCTTCCAGGCTTGGGGACTTTAGTACAGCCATTCATATGATAACCACTAGACACTTCCCTTCATACCATCTCGTAGGTCTGCATAGCCAGCTGAACCTTGTCGTCCCCAAACTCCTTGCATTTCCCATAGGCCTCTTGGATTTGCTTGAGAAGCCCCAGTTTTTCCTCTGAAGACAAAGTCCTTGCGTTGCTGATATACTCCGTGGCCAACTTATCGATCTCTGACTTGAGGTCTGCAACAAGTTAACCATTAAATACGTAAATACACACACACAACAGTGCCCTCCATTAAGAGAGACTGAAGGATCAGAGCAGCTGTAGGCTTCCTTCCCTGCCCTGAGATCCCCGTGATAAAGGCAAAGGAAAGAAAAGCTGGTCAAGCTGCACACTTTCTGTCTTGTCTCTCATCCTTACCTTCCGTCCTCTGATCCAGGTCTCGCATGAGCTGGAAGTTTCTTTGCAATTCAAATGGCAGGTTCTCGATACCTGCAGGGAAAAGAGGAGACATGGAGAAGTCAGGTTCCTGTCCACAACGCCAAGGGGGGAATAAAGCTAACTGGTAAGAACACATACACCACTCCAGCAATTCCCAACGCCCTTTCCTGGTGCACATTAGCGTGCTTCCGTTTGTTGTCAACTCCAAAGGAGACAGACTATAGAAACACGATATATTTAATGCAGGAGCGTAGTTCTGTAACACATTCTAGTTAATAGGAACCTGCTGCCAGGCAGAAAGACCTACTTTGTGAAAGCAGAAAATCAAAATTTGTAATGAAATCAGTTGTTACAATACAACATATCCATCCAAGAACTCCATCCAGTAATGAAAAAAATAGTACAACAGCTGGTAAATAATGCCATTTAGTTACTTCTGTACAAGGATGTCAAAACTGAAGTTGATGACATGCTAATTCGCTAAAAAGTGAGTCTGTTTTAGTGCATCAGTTTTACATATGGAGGACAGGAGACACTTTATGCAGAGCTAAAAAGCAAGTCTGAGACAAGATGGGGAGCAGTGGACAGCAGTCCTAACCCCCGTCATGTGTTCCTTGTTCTGCCTTCTGCACTGTAATCTCAGTGCGGCCTGCCCAACACCTGAAATGATGCTATACATTGTGAATAATATATGTATGCAGGGCTCTGAATGAGCAATGTGAAGTTGATACTCAATTAATTTTCAATGCACTATGCTACTCACCCCCTAGGCATCACCAGATGCTCAACTGACAAAGCTGGTAAAAAAAAATTCTCATTTTTCCATGCCTGTCTAATCAAACTGAGATCTAGTGTCACTGCATTAACCTGACGTACAAGCTTGATTGTTGTCACCTTTATACCTAATAAAAAAGATAAATCTCTCTTGCAGGTTTAATTAATAATAATAAAAAAAAAAAGGTTGGGGGAAAAGCTCTTCAGAAACACAACCTAAGCATGCCTGCTTTCTGAACCCACTCTCCAACACAGAGATAGTGTAAATAAAGGGGTGTCTACCCATCATCAAAACTGTCTCATCCAGCAGTCCTGGCAGCACTCTCTATTTTCACTGCCACATGTTTCTACCGTAGAGACATTTCCCTGAAAAGCAATCAGCTGTCAGGGAAGTTCTGTATGTAAAAGGCAGGTTTTAACAAGTAATACACACAGACCATGAAATTAATTCCTATAAGAACTGTGAGCCTCACTGTGCTCAGAAGCTGTTCCTTTGAGTTATTTTTTCTTACAAACAGAATATAGAAAGTTACATACAGAATGTTTAAAAGTAATCAAGCTATCGCTTCAATAGATTTCTGTTGCTATTTCTACTTTAAATATCTGAGAAATGCTCAGATAGTAGGTGTCCTTAAGTACCCAGATACATAATCACACAGCACACACACATCGCCACCTTGCATTCAAGGACAGTTAACAATGTAAAATCAAAAAATTAGTAAGTGGCAAAATTAAGGCTGTCTGCACATTCCTAAATTTGATACTTCCATGTTTGTCTGGCATGACTGACTTCACACAAGGTTCAAGCAGCCAACTACCAGATTAAATCCCTACAGCTCAAAAAAGCATCTCAGATGACAACGGGGACACAATGCCGAAAATTATCATTGCTTACAAAGGGAACTTATGGCAGGGATGAAATCCAGCTCGGAAATCTCAAGACCATGCCTTTTTCCTTCCTGCCATCCCCAGACTCGTCAACTCCAAACCTTTCAATTTGTACAGCAAATGAAACATGGGTCACACCGCAGCACGCTGCCTTTTGTGTCTCTCCAAAGCATCTCCCGCAGAAGACAAGACAGGTATCCTCTAGAGGAAAAGAGTATCTGTGCCTGCACTGCACACAATATGTCAAATTTACAGCGAGTTTATTAATCCTGGAAGATCATGACTTCTACATTCTTGACTCTGTAGTTTAAAAAAAAAAAGAAAGAATAATGTAATTTCTTTTTCTCTTCTAAAAAGGAATGACAGTAAAAGCATAAAATCCACTGGGTACAGTCAGTTTTCCCTCCGCAGGGCTAAAAAACCTTTAGACAAAGCGAGCACCTGAGCTAGCACAAAAACCGGCAGGATGCTATTCTCCAGGCAGAACACCACCACACGAGGTTACGGCCACGTTTAACAGAGATGTTCTCGCAGCAGGAGAAACTCGGGCAGGAGTTTGCTTCTGCTACAGAACCCAAAAGGGACCATGCTCTGGTTTTTACAGCTGTTACTGCAGAAATCTGCCGATACCACCACTAACACCAGTGCATGCCCCCGTCTGGAAAACCTCTCTCTTCCCTTTGCCTCTACGTGCCTGGCCTCGTCTTTTCAGCCCCTGCCATCTATCCTTCAGAGACTCTTTTCTCAGCTCCTCCTCACCTCACTTGCCAGCCCCGTAGCCAGGCCAGCGGCTCCCCTGCCTTGTTACCTGCCTCCCCTCTGCTCCCGGTGGCATCGGCAGCAGATCATTTACCAGTCAAGCAGCTACAGCAACGATCTTCCAGAGGCTCATTAGCTGGGCAGGTTTCCACAGGGACTGGGGAGAAAACCCCCCGTCATTTGAACTCCTTCCCTGCTAAAACAGGCAAAATAATTTTGTAAACCCTCAGCAAAATCTTTCACGCTCACAAATCTACTATCGGACCAGCACTCTGCAATTGCTTCATCAATAAACTGGGAGAAAAATGGAACGATTGACAGTAGCAGTGACTTTATAATCAGAACTGTTATTAAAATGCTTTATCTGTGCAACTGAGAGTGGAAAGAAGCTGCATACACCACTACAAATTATCATCCAGCAAATCTGGCAAGAACAAGAAGCATAACAAGATGAAGCTGCAGCTAAGGAAGTTTTAACTGAGCAACAAACTATTTGTATGGTGTATAGTTTAACTATGGGGAAGTTTTCCACTGTCTGCAGCTTAACTCAAAAGCTCTTACATACTCTTAAAAAAAAAAAATACGATGCTCTTCATCGCAGACTTTATCACAGTGATCAGAACACTCACCGAAATTGCTTGGTCTGTGCTGTGCTGGCTATCAGGCATCACCTAACAGTTCCATAAAAACAAGTCTGAGATTTAAGTTTCCATTTCCTCATTCCTACTAACACAATACACTTTCCCTCAGACTATCTAAAAACATTCATGTTATGGATGTCATCTCATTTCCTCCTGAATTTCTCCTTTTCCCTTTACAATTCATTTGCTCTTATTGTAAGATGCAACTAAACTTTTCATGACTGAATACTATATATTGTAAAATACCCAAATAATTCTCATTCTGAAATGGATCATAGTAATGAAAACACAGCCTACAGGCATCCTTGATCACAAGAGAAGAGGGTGGCGAAGGGCAGTAGCTCTGTCCCAAACAGGCAACAGTCTGACAGAAAAATAAAGACAAGTGAGAGCATCTTTCAACACAAATGGCATAGCAGCAAGAGAGGAAGAGGAGGATGGAGGATGTACAGCAAAGAAAGTGCTAGCAAGGCCAGCAGCTTGGCCTGAAGCATGGGCTGGCATTAATGTGTCCGTATCTGCACAGATCCACGTGCAGCCCCACTGTGCCCCACTCGTTCTGTTGCAGTATGATTACCCTGTCCAGCATCAGCACAGGCCTCTCCCTGAATTTTTCCCACCCCTTCCGTTTCTTACCTTGTTTTCATTTTTAATCACAAGTTAAAAGTCTCTCTACCTACCTTCATCTTTCTCTTCCTCAGTTTGTAGCCATTCATTACCTCCATTCTTTCTTTTTGTCTCCTCTTTCCTTGTCATTCCTTCCCCCATTCATCCTTCTGCAGGCTTCCATAACCATGCTGTCTTATCCCTCAAGAGCCATGCACTCCCACTCCCCGTAAGTCAGAATCCACCACCACCCTCCTTCCCTTCCAATTATTATTTTATTTAGGTCTTTCTAGAAACACACGGGGGGTACCAAGCGTAGGCAACTGATATTCAGCTACATAACTCAGATGTTAGCTCTGACATACACACACACACAGAGCAAGCCTACACAACCCGAGAACTTTCACTATGCTTTGTTCTCCCAGAGGAGGTCTTTTAACTGTGTTAACTTTTTTAAGAATGGGTTTGTACTGTGACAGTGGCCAAATTCCTAAAGAGAGACCCATTGCACCAAGCCCTATACAAACACACGGTGCTTTTCCCATCTGTTCACTCACCACGTTCAGATGCATGCTTAAATTTATTAAAAAATGCGAAAATACATCTTGAAACACAACCACAGTTGCTTTATTGAATAGTACAGATTTCAGCAAACACTTTTAAACACCACATCGCTGAATGCAACTAAAACAGTCCTGCTTGTGCCAGGGACTGCCACAATAAGTAAGTTCTTTGCCCCCTGAGATAGGGTGTTGTCTAGGATCTTGTGGGAGAAGCACATCAGACTTTTTTGGTACTCCATGATTCCCATAATTTTGCAGTGTTTGAAGGATACTGCAGGACAACTGGTTTACAGCCATCTCCAGGAGCTTCCCTGCTTCCTCATCAGGGGGAAGGATGTCTTGTATATCCTGGCATCCCTCCTTTTAGAGAGTATAACCCTTTTAAAGCGCTGCTTCTACTCTGTCCTGTGTTCTAAGTGACTGTTTATCTTACTACACAATTTATTGAAACTGGAGTATGAGCATAACATATACCTTTCTCTCTGTTCATGTATGGCTCAGCCCTATTGCAATATACGCAGCCTAAACTGTAATGTTATCCTGCAAACACCTCTGTAAGGGATAGCACTACCTACGCTTTTACAAACAGGGTACTCGGGTGGGCAGTAGACTGACCTGCCCACCCAGGACATATGGGTGACGTGTGGCCATGTCATATAACCCGAGCTCTGGGCCAGTGCACTGCACACTAGTCCACGCGGGTGCATCTGCTTCAGACACCGTCCAAAGAAAGAGGTGTCTGTCACCAGCGACAGTCAGCCTAACAGCCACAGAAACCTAACACTCCCCCAAAGAGTGGACCCTTTTCTTGGGAAGGGAGGGCTCTTTTTGTCTTTTTCTTATTAGTTCACAACTACAGCATCCACAGCAAAGACAGTCGGAAAAGTTATTAAGTCTCAGAAAAGGGATCTTTATTGCTAAGTTAAAGATCAACCTTGATTTCAGAAGCCTGGAGGGCCTGGAAGACTAACAGGTCAAACGAGATTTGCGCCACTCCAGGCATTTCCAGCCTGTCACATGTCTCCAAGGGCAGGGACCACCACCAAAGAGATCACAGGGCTGTTTGCCAAAGCGGTCACATCGGATTTGCTGTTGAGTAACTGAAGAAATGCAGAGAAAATGCAGTATGCTTTGTCTTGTAAAGGCATCTTGTGTCAGCTCTGATAAAAATACCAGTCAAAACCAAAATCAATTCTAAATAAACTGGTCATTAACAATGAGTGTATTAGCTTAGTGTGGGCCGTGTCAGTAGCTTTCACACAGAAACAAATGATGCCTATGAATCACCAAATTCCCTCCCCTGCATGTGATCTTTTGTAATTTTCCATAGATCATGTGTGCTGCATCACAGATGCAACTAATCCAAAGTCTCAGTAAGGTGAAAGGCATCTTTCACTACATTAAAATGATGTTGAATATAGAAATGATTTATTAAGAGATTTGCATATCTGAAGTATGATGTGAGAAACTCCGGAGAGAAGAACAGGAGGGTACGGCTACAAGCTACATTGGGGAAGGGATAAGAGTAATGACGGTAGCGAGAGATAAAAGAACTGCTGGGGAATTTGGAATGCAGCAAGGACTGGGAAGAAATCAAGGGCTAGCCTACAGCAAGTTCTAACATCACACTCATGCCCTCTAAGAGTATTAAGATGACAATACACATCATACCCTCATTTGACGAAGACATTCAAACAGATGTAGCTATTCTGAAGGAATAATCCTATTTTACTGGGCTAGCTAATGTTATCAGGGAATGAAAGGACACTCCCATGTGAGTTGTAGGAGAAAGATGATGACTTTCAAAAGGGCGTACGCTGCTTCTGTCACTCTGTGCTTATGCTGGTGTAAGTTTTCTACTATTTGACAAGCCCTGAACTGGTGCAACTCTATGTGCCTATTGACACATGCAAATAGGAGGAGCAAAAAAACTTGATGTCTCCCTAATCAGTATAAAAAAGGGGAAAAGCCCAAAAGAAAATGACTACACAGTACCACCTTAACTTACCAGCTGAGGACTCCTCATCTAAGTCTGCTGTCTCAATCATCCTCTTCCCTGAGGCAGGCATGTCCTAGTGTCTGCTCCTGGAACACATCCTGACTGGTGGCCTCCAAGACAACGGAATGAATATCAAGCAGCCATCCAAGTAGACAGGCCGGCAATATCCTTCGACTTCTCAAGCTCACCAAGATTACTAGCCCTCTGCTGATGACTCTCCCAAGTGTTTAGCTCTAATTTAGACCAAATGTTGGCAAAATCTAGTTCCTCAAAGGTTTGGGGTGAGGGAAGATTGAAACATTTTTTATTGTTTTGTTACCATTTCTTACCAACATTTTGTACTGACGTTTATTCAGGAACAGAGCAGTTCAACCACAGGGAAATTTAAACTTCCTTCCAGTCTGGCACACACTTCCCAACTGGGGCAACACGTGCTCCCCATTCAGTTAGGCAAATAAAGCAAGAGCCTCATCAGCCCAGGCAGGAACACATGTGGTGGACAGTGGTGGCTACAACCAGCAAGGAAGGTGCTGTTTGCTTGCTTCAGAAAGCACACCCACAAACACGACCCTTACATTCTCCTCAGCTACCTGAGCAACCAGGCAGTAGAGGACAGGCAGGTGAGCAGAGAGGTCATTTCATAATAAATTCAGGCACCAGAGAGTTTAAGTTCTGCTGCCATAAAAGATAAACTTGTGTGTTGTCACCAAGTATACTTAATTAGTAAACAGGAAAGCACTGATGGTAGAAAATACATCTGGTTGCACAGCAGTTCCCTCTACTATAAACATAATCCCTACAACCATGGCGTATTTTGGTGACATGGTTTAGTGATTTTTTATTTTTTTTTTTTAATCAGAGTTAGGTTGATGGTTGGACTAGGTGATCTTGAAGGTCCCTTCCAACCTAGACGATTCTATGATTCACACATAAACAGAGACTTACAGAAAACTATTTAGGACTTTTTCCTAAATGCATGCACTTCAAGGACGCCTAGCACAAAGAAGCTCTGTGATCCTCTCGAAAATTCCAAATATGAAGAAAACACAGTGTTTGCATCTTCTGGAAAATCTGTATTAGTCACCCTTCTTTTCTCCCCCTCAAAGCCTTCACTACAGTATTCCTAACCCAGGACGAGAGCAAATACTGAGCCAAGCACAGTAACTCGAGTTTCAGCAAGCATAAACTCCTCTAATGAGTCGTCATGTATATTCAATCCTCTCATCACAAAACACAACGTTTTCTTCCTTTTAATTCTTCCTCCATCTCTAACTCCATTGCACCCATAGTTTCTCCCCTACTGAAGTTGCACTGCTTTTTTGGCGTGAGGGAAAGCACTTCAGATTCTTGCTTTCTCTCCCCAGAAGCAGGCATAAAATGGTTTAAAGACCAGGAGGAGGATAATATTTAAAGAAATGGAAATATTTTCATGCTTAACTTCAGCCACTGAAGAGAACTGCACTGAAAAGCTGTGCTCAAAGAAAAACACTCAGGAAGAAGAGAACTAGAAGAAGAAACATTGCTCTTCTTCCCCTTCCCTCAATCCTTTGGTTCAGTAGAGTAGTTGAAAGGGCAGCTTCAGTAGGATGAAGGAAGGAAGGTGATCAGACTCAACAAAATAAGGAGTACCTCTGTCAGGATATTCAGCAGAGAAGGAATGTGCGTATTTTTCTGCTGCAAAAACACCTGCTAGGAGTATAACACGTTTCAGACAGCTATGCTTTACAATTAATAGCTTAGAGCAAAGACAAAGGCATGTCTTATCCCAGGTCTAAACCCAGTTTCAAATTACAGCAAGGACTTGAAAGCTACTGAAATACCAGACCTAAGAAACTGCCAGACACCTTTTACTAAAAGAACTGCTGTTAACTTGGCTACTCCACAAAAATCTTCTGGAAAAGAACTTTAGGTGTCCGAAATAGAGGACTAAAAATTCATTAATTGAAACAATTGAGGCTGTATGCATAGCTTTGTTAGAGCACTCGTGCATGTTAACGTATAGTTTTTAACCACCTAACCGCATGAGATTTTCATACAAGGTGTTTCTCATTCCCAGTGACTGAGCAGTGATTCAAAGTTATATTTTATTCTCTTTGTTCACATACAAAGAAAATAAACTAAAACTCACACGCTGAGTCACACATACATGACCCAAACCTCAATCTGAAAATTGCCTTTTCAAGGTGTTCATTATTGTGACATTAGAATGCTTTTTCACAATGCTGCTGTGGAGTAGCCCACTTCCCTTACCAATAAAACGAAGGTCAAGAGATTTACTGAGGCAAAGAGATTAAAGCCAAGAAGGCCAGCAAATAACAAATACACCTCTTGAAAAGTCTAAAACCGCTACATAGCCTGACTCTTAAGAGTTATCTGTTTAAAACAGACTTCAGTTGCAGCCATGAGCCTTCTCCACAGCTGCTCCTCTGACTACAAATTTTCACTCAGAATTTGAGGGCAGCACAATCTATGCAAGGAGAACCTGTGAAAAGCGTGACCCACAAAATAAACACAAACATCAACCTCACTTTGTCAGAGTGGTATTCAACTGCCTCAAACACAAGGCAACCTTTTTTTTCCCCTACAATCTTCACTTAATTCATTATACACCTTTCCTTTCTTCAAGGATTTGAAGAGGTCCTACAAACAAATGCTCTCTTTCATCACATACTCCTCATTAATTCCCTGAGTAGATCCAGCCAGTAAACCATATGAAAGACAATCTCTGTGGGAGGGGAAAAAAAAATTCAACTGAAAACTGTGTCTGCATCAGCACTATAATACTGAAAAAATTCCACTCCAAGAAGTGTAAATATTAGATATTTTTAAAAGAGCTGACCAAAGATTCTGGACTATTTATCTGTATCAATTTTCAGGAAGTTTTGGAACATTAGTGAACTACTTTAAAACTGAACTGAATGATTTAAAAATATTGAAATAATTTAAAAAAAAAAAANAGCTGACCAGAGATTCTGGACTATTTATCTGTATCAATTTTCAGGAAGTTTTGGAACATTAGTGAACTACTTTAAAACTGAACTGAATGATTTAAAAATATTGAAATAATTTAAAAAAAAAAAAAGAAAAAAAGAAAGAAAAAGGGAAGGAAGGAATGAAGGGGAAACTGAACGCCTTCAGGCAGGCATGAAAATAAATAGAATAACTGATCCTAGGTCATCTCAAAAAAAAAAATGACAGTGGAAAATATAGATTAAGTGTTAAAACAAACTTGCCTGACTGAACCTTTTTTGGTAAGAATATACATTTCATCAGTGAAAATAATTTTTTGTAGTGATTAAACTACAACTTGCATCAAACACTCAATTTAGTATTAGAAAGTGAGTGTCTGGCGTAACAAGCTAGAATATGAACAAAAAAACCCCAAACATATGATGTATTAAAAGTACTTTAAATGGCTACATAAGGCTTTAGAACGCGTTATAAAGAACTATCAGCAGCAGCTGCACCACTCATGCAAATCACACATGAAGCAGTTCTTGACCTAACAAAAGAAAAGTTTGTCACTTGAAAGTGGGATACAGACTGGAAGAATGGGAACGGAAGGGACAGACCACTGGGACAGCAAGAGACAGCCCGACTGCAAACAGATACTTTCCATCAAGTCTTACAGAGGGTAGTACCTTTAGGAACAAGCAATGTAAGTGATGGATAAAGGATGCTGGACTGTATTTCTAAGAATCAGAAAGACTGTATCGTGCCAATATCATGGTAGATAGTTGCCTGAATACAAGCTCCCAGCTGAAATGCAATGAATGGTGAATGGATAAGGGCATACCCAACAGAAGAATGATAAGCTGATTTCTTTAGTTAGTACCATGAAAAAGACCAGTTACTAAAGGACTGCATGCATTTTCAGAGTCAGAAGTTCAAGTAGGATGTTAAAAGATTAGAGCAGGCTTGAAGAACAAGATGGCTAATTAGAAAACTGAAAAATATGTTTTTGCAGGCATGTTTGCTTTTTTTTTTTTTCTAAGTTACCAGGAAGAAATTCAAGATTTAATCTATTACAATCTACATGAGGAAGAAACTTTTAATCAGGAGACACTTCAACATGGCAGGTAAAAGGCATTACAGATGCAATGACTAAATATTGGAACTGTGCAAATTAACTACAGACAAAAGTCACAAAACCATGACAGCAAAGCCTATCAGCAAACTAACTTACTCAGATGGATGCTCTTTAACTGGAAGTATTATAATTCATGTGATGTGCTTCTCTAAAAGAAACTCAAGATTAATCACAGCAACTGTCTTACAATTAGCTAACAAAGGGAATTAATGTTGCACATACTATAAAAGACACTGGACAAAACTGAAATAGGTCTTAAGAGCTCTAGGAGTACACAAAAATGGCTAAACCATCACAGCAAATACTGTTTTGTTGTTCCTAACATCTCTGTAGACATATCTTTTTTAGTACTTTTAGATTGTGCAGATTACCTTTTTTTTTTTTTAATTTTAAGCAAGACACCTTAAAAATTATGGTCTACACCACCATATTAATATCCACCTTCAACAGGGCAAGAATCAATAATTCAATTGCAGGATCACACATCTCAGCTGAGAGAAAAGAAGAGTTTGTCATTTTCTCTACGTGCTTGTACTAGAGGTAAACAGAGGAGTTTCCAGGGGGTTCATCAATTTTAGTTGCCAGTGACAAGGAGATCCAGAAGTGGAGGGAGCACTTTGCTTTGGAGGGAGCACTGTCTAGCCACCAAGCTCACCCACAGCTTCCTTCCTCTCCAACTTAGTATCTCCCATACCTTTCCACACGCAGTGCTGCATCTCTCTGATCTCTTCCTACCATCCACAAATCCCAGTTCTTTCCCTCCGTTATCCTCACAATGCAGCTCTTACTCAAAAACCACTTGTGCTCTCCTAGTAGGAAAATGCTGCATCCTCCCTGGGCACTTACTCGTTGTCCATTTGCTTCTTCCCCCTCTTGCCCAGCTCCTGTTCGTCTTTGCTGAGGAGCCTCAGCAAACTGCAGTCTTCCATAAGGGAATAAGAAAATAAGAACATACATCTTTGCTCAGCATTCCTTGCTCCTTTCTAACAAGCTGCCTCCTCACCCAACTCTTTTTCCTGGCTTTTGCATCCTCCTTTCTCACAGCTCCTAGATCCTTGCCTGTCCGCTTTCAGCTTCTTTTTGGCTTTCACTGAAATTTATTATGGTTCTTGAACTTTCTTACTTTAATTCACAAGAGGTTTCCTAATGGCAGAAGGGGCACTGCAGACGCAAGGAATGAAACCCTTTGTCTTCATATCAATACCTTACCAGCTCCGTGCTGGCAGAAACTTAGTGTAGCAAAACTTTTAAAGAACCAAGCTCCAACGCTTCAACAGCAGGAGGTTTAACTTGGCCAGGTATAATGAAGTAAAAGACACGTTATTAGAACTACCGTGCTTTAAACACATCATCCCATCACCATGCTCCCCTAGCATTGACAGAAAGAAAACGCGGGAAGAGTTTTCATCAAAGAGCGGACTCCTGAATCTTAACTCATTAGTACCTGCCTTCAAAAACAACGCCTCTGATTAGCCTACTTGACTATCGTAAGAACACAGGAGCAAAATATGGGTTGGAAGTCTTATCCCCCAAAAGGGCAGAGTCTGACAACGTTATAAAGCACCTTAAAGCAGGACGGTGTTACAGGAGGACTCCGATAACGTCACCGACTCCTTTCGCATTTACAGAGCACTTCTTCAACCAGCGAGCTCTTACAGCGAAGGAACCGACGGGAGCCACCTCCCTACGCACACAAAACTCATCTTCGGGCTTCGTGGTGACGAACAGCCCTGCAGTTTATCCCGGCAAAGCCACCCACAGCCAAGCTGCCGCTCTCCCGAAAGGCGGCCGGAGCGGCGCCGGGCTCCTTCCTCCGGGGCCGGTTTCCCGCGGCAGCCCCAGCCCCCGGAGACGAAGGGGCAGCCTATACCGGCGCCCGACCGGAGCCGCCGTTTCCAAGCGGCCCCGAGACGCCTCTCCGCAGCGGACGGGGCCTCTCCACACGGCCGCGGGACCGGGGCCCTCACAGCCCGGCCGGGGAGAGCCGGGCAAGGCTGCTGCACGAAAGGCTCCGGGGCAGGCCGCGGCGGACGCCCTGGGGACCGGTCAGTCCCCGGGGCAGAGCTCGTCCTCCCCGCGGGGCCCCGCCCCGAGCCGCGCTCCCTTCTTGTCCCCGCCAGGGCGGCCCCAGCCGCGGCCCTCGGCCCCGCCCCCGGCGGCCCTTACTGTCCAGGTAGTGCTCCAGGTACATCCCCGCCGCCATCTTGGGCCCCGCACACACCGCCGCTTCCGGCGGCACCCGGACGCCGGGCCCCTCTCCTTCCCCGCCCCCCTCCCCCCCCCCGGAAGCAGCGCTGCCCGGCTGCGGAAGCCGCTTCCGTCCGCCTTCCCGGGCGCTTCCGCTCCGCTCCCGCCGCCATTTTGGGCTCTGCGGGGCTGCCGGGGGCACCGCCTTCTTCGCTCGTCCGGGTGCCTCCTGCCCCACCGCCGCCCGAGGGCTGCGCCGGGGCTGAGGGAGGGAGGGTGGGTGCCCGGCGGGATCAAGGCGGGCCCCTGCGGTGCTGGGTGCGGGAGGAGGCGGCGGGCCCCGCCGTAGGGAGCAGGCCCGGGGCTGCTTTGATCCGACTCCCCTGAGATGCCGGAGAGTAAATAGCTGATGCCTTCATACCTGCGCCAGAAGAACCATACTTCGTGTTTTGGAGGCTGCAGAGGGCTCTCCTGGCTTCAAATAATTTTCAGCAGCCTGGTTGGGCCATCTGGGTGAGGAAACGCTGTCTGTTAACAGCACTGAGCCTTCCTACTCATCATACAACTCCCCAGTGACAAGGAGCTGCTGCTATATTATAAACAGAAGGCTGTCTCTGCTGTAAAATACTAGTGGTACAAACTTAACATACCTAACAAACCAAACAAGCAACGAAATGACGTTAAACACGTGAGCCATGCTGTCTTTTCCCACTTTCTTGCCAAACCCACTTTCTTGACCGTTTACCACGAGTCATTTCTAGGTTAGAGATCTTGGGGCAGAGCTCTGGAACCCTTCCCTGGGTGGTCCTTCGCTAGTGGTTGCACACGACATGGTATGGGATTCTGGTAGGTCAACAGGGTGAAGGAACCGAGACAAAATTATCTTACTTCTTTTAAGCCTTAAACACCTATAGTGTTCAGGATCATTGTTTCAAGAGGCCAATGTTAATTTAGCATCCTATACTGTTTAGGAGGCACTGGCTTTGTTTAGTAAACGTTAACATTTAATCTGCCTTTCTCCTGCCCACTGACCTACATCGTTAAGCTTTTTCCCCATAGAGTGTATAATGATGGTTGCTGCTGCTCGTTCCTGGCCCTGAGGAGAACTGACCAGACTTGTTTCTTCTCTTTCTTCCCAAAGATCTTCCAAGGCCTTTATTGATACGGATATACTGAGATTAAGTCTTCCAGCATCCTGCAATGAATACTGAAGGGCTCTTATAAAAATGAATTGCAGCTGTTTGAATGATCAGCCATCACGCTGTTTTACTTTTTGGTTAATTGAGAGATCTACTGTGTTCTGAAGATGCAGTGTCTTCCAGTCCTATAGTAATTTATTTATGACATATTTTTAATTATTCAAAACACATTTCCAGTTCCTGTGTGAAGCAGCTGGCTTCAGTTAGCTGAACATTATTGTTAAGCCTCACTTTGTTTTTAAAGTACTTCAAAATTCTTGTACAAATTGCCTTACACTCTTAATTAAAGAGGATGTGGCTGTTGCATCGAAAAAAAAAATCTGCTCGCTATACCCTGTCACGGAACTAAGCCAGAATATCCCAAATGCATCCTGCTTGGAGCTACCAGGCTGAATGGAGCTGATGTTGAGAAAAGTATTCTTGGACATCACCAGTTTGGTTAAGAGACCACCTGGGAGCCCCATCTTACCCTTCACGCCAAGGCTAAGGAGATGTCAAAATACTAGACCACTGAAGTGGAAAGCCAAGCTCCCTCTGGGCTTGTTGGCACTGCTGATACAAAAGACAGGGAAAAGAGGAGACACTTGCCTAAAATCTAAGTGGTAAACCTTAGTAAAGTGTACAAAAGTAGGTTTAACTTCAGTAACTGCCACTGTGAAGTTGGAAAACAAAGGGGAGAGGCAGTTTTGTGTACCTGTGTGGCCTCACAGCAGTAGAAACTCTCCCAATCCAGCAAAAACCAGTTCCTGAGCTCTGAATCTCGAAGTTTGCTCTCTCTTTCTCCTTTCTTCGGAAAGCCGAGGCACTGAGGTTCATGGAGAAGCGCATTGCTCAGAGTTCTAGGTGCATCCTCACCCACAGATGGAGTGTTACCGCGGTAGTTATTTATTTGGCGAGAGGTCTAGTACTTTTTTTTTTTTTTTTTTTTTTAGAGTAAACACTTCTGCAAGTGAAAGTCCTATCACGGACGCAGATCATTTTACAGGAAAATGCTTCCCCAGCTGGAATATGCCCTAGAGGTACATGACTATTTAGGTTTATCCCCACCCAGCCTTCTATATTGATACTCAGGTAACTATTGGAGTAACAAAGCCACATACGTGAACCCCAATGGTTACCCCACACCATCCCCCCCACCCTGGAGTTTGCTACTTCAATTACATCCTATTGTTAAAGCAGTAAATACTTCCCAAATAGATAAGGGGCCTGACTGATGAGCAGGAGCTGTGCATTTCACAAAGGGAAGCTAACAGCCTGCCGAAGCAGTCTAGAGTAGTGGTTCTCAACCTTTATTGATCTACAGATGCCTGTGTATTTTCCCTTGGAAATGTAAACATCTGCCTACCGAATTTAAGCCTCCAGCTTTTCCGTTACCTTACAGACCTCTTAAATGTTGTCCAAGGACCACAAGGTGAAGGTCAGTGCTTCAGAGGGATCCTTAGGCATACCCCAGCAGGAGGCCTACAACTTCAGAGTCTTGTTTGGTTCCCTTTTTGCTCTTCTCACGTTCAGTTCTTCTCACTCTTTAACATTCTCACGTCAGAGGTCCCTGCTCTGCATTTCCTTCTCTTCAGGAAAGACTAGATGTACCCACACTTCATTCTCGCACGCATCAAACAATCGATCTGCAGCACTTGCCCCCAAGGTGATTAGTCAGCTGTACAAATGAAAGAGGATGCCAAAGGCGCTAGATTATAGCTGTGTCCACGTTCCAAAACCATATCCTAATGCAGTAGCAAAACTAGGCATAGACTCTAGTTCTTTGGTGTCATGATTTCTTTTCTTGCAGTTTTTTTTTTTCCATTCATTACACAGACACTACATGAAATCGAAATGTTTGTTGGACCAAGTTACTACATCTCTCTAGTACTTTGGTGTTCTACTATACAGAAACAAGAAACCATGCACACAAATTTAATCTTTTGTACCTGAAATGATGATTGAACAGGTACCTATCTTGTAGTTAAGGAAGTGTACAGAGCAATTTCATTCTATGTTCTGAAACTGCACTAGTAAACTTGGGCAGCTTTCAGGTACATTACCTGCAAAATATTAGAAGAAAACCCTAAACATGATATATATCCTTTAGTTGATATAAAGATGATAAAATAATCAATAAAAATATAGAAGACAGGCAGAATCTCATAATTATATTCTATATTAGGAAGAAAGTTGGATGATGTAGACAAATCTGTGAAGTAATGAAATACTACCTATTGCCAATGAGATTTAGGAAGATGTTTAGTTCTACCCATTAAATAATACATCCTAGAAGTTGCATAGCTAGAAACTGACAATCAATAATTTTAAAAGAATTATCTGGCAAGCAGATGGAAGCAATGGGCTTTCTTTTCCAAACAACTTCGGAGCTCTGAATGTGTTCCAGAAGACCAGCAAATACTTTTACTTGAAAAGTATTTTGAGAAGTAAATGGGATCATCCCGGTTGCCGTACGCCAGTTAACCTAACACTGATTTGGCAAAAATCACAGTGTGATTGATACAGGTTGCACTCAGGTAAGAAAAGAAACATAATGCTGTTTGCTTTAATTTCAAGAAAAAAGATCTCGTTAAAAGAACTACGTATCCTTTTATCACAATGTAAATTTGGAGGCTCACGATAACCGTCTAGGCCTAATGTAGCAAGACTTATAACTCAATACTCCACAGCTCAGTCATTCATAAAGGAACAAGAAAAGCAATACATTAAGTACTACACGATGGAGCCAAGCCTTTCTTTGAGACACCTAAGCCAGCTCAATTTCATTTAGCTGTTTGGAAAGATGAATACAGTGACTTTTCATGGTCTTTTGTAATTCATTACAAAAGAAAAAAAGACTTCTTATAGCAGAAGACTTTAATGTACTGAACATGGGCATAACAAGACCCTATGGATTGGGAAAAAAAAAAAAAAAGTAAAATAGAATGACAGTTTTAATGGCAGTGATAACCAACAAAAAACTCTAATAAGGGACATGGTTGATTAACCATAAGGTTTTAAATTATGAAAGTCTTAAATCTTTCTTGAAGATTTAACTGAATTACAGACCAGCAATACTATCATTAGTCACGGCTGAGATTCAGTTACTGTTTGTGGGTGACTTTTCTAAATGATTTCCAGCCTACGTGATGTTTCCTTTTAAAGCAATGATAATTTGCAAAATCCAGCTAAGAACAGACAACCAATTCAGTAAAGGACAAGAAGAAAAAGTGCTACTGCCTTCCAGCAGAGATACAAGATGCAGCCTAGTACAGAACGCCAGAGTCATTGTCAAGTCTTCTTGGGTACAGACATACAAAAAACAAATAGATTGGCATCACAAAGAAAATGCAGGGTCAAAGAATTCAGGGAGCTGAAGAGAAGCTGAATTCAGGAAGAATTCATGAAGCTGAAGACCATGGGATCTTGTTAGAGCATCTTCCACCCTTGTGAGTGGGAGTTAAATAATTGAACCGTTGTTTGCTTGAGAGCACAAAGCTGAAAAGCTGCAGACTGTGGAACCTGAGGCTTCATCTCAACAGGGAAGAATTTTTTATAGGTGTTACATTTTGCATCCCGCAGGTAGCAACTGTAGTTTATAAACCACCTGAAGCACTTTGAGTATGTAAAACAGCCTTGGGAATCCAAAGAGAAAGACCTAATCCAAACTTAAATAAGTGACAAAGATAATGAGAGTGAGCTATCTTCAATTATTTCTACACCAGCAACAGGACTCTGGGTAAACAGAGAAGGAAGAAATTCTTGTTGGTGAGAAAAAAAGAGGCCTGGAATAAAGTGGCATTTCTGAAACTTGATGGGAAGGTCCCTTTGTGAAAAATCATTAGCTTCTTCCTGGGCAACAGTAAAAGCTATAGGAGCAGCAGCAAACTGCGCAAACACAGGCAACAATACCTTTGAAATAACAGGTAACAGGAATTGTACAGCCTTAAATACATATGGATCCCCATGCTAGGTAGCAGATACCAAGAAGGAGAAGGATAGCAAACACTAGAAAACACCACCTTGAACCAGGAAAGGCAATTTCAAGCACCTTTAACGTGTAAAATGAAAAAAACACTGCAAGGAATTTTAACTTGTGAGCCATTCCCCGGGGAATTCAAAGTTGGCAAAACATCTTTCCAGCTTTTAAAACTGCAGCTTTCTTTAATGCAAGACACTGCACCCAGAACAAGTCAACTTTTCAGACTACAAGGTGATGCACACAAGACAAGATAGTAACTTGAGTGCAACTGCCAATTTTGTCCTGTTCATATGGAACACGGACATGCAGAAGAGAGCCACAAGCAGTAATAAACCTGGGCTGAATCTGTGCTAATTACCAAAGCAAGCAAAACCATAAACCAAGTTGTCCATGAGAAAAAAAGAAATAAAGCAGAAAAATGTGAATGAAACTCTTCTGTCAGAAAAATTTATTATGTGGCCAAAAAAAGCCCAAATTTCACAATTAGGAAGAGGAAAACTTTCGGTAAAAGCTCATCCTGGGTTCAGTGAGAAAGTCTGTGAGCAAGAAGAAACAATTTTAAAAAAAAAACAAACCCAAAACCAGAAACATAACACATGGAGAAGGGGAAGGCCAGACAGCAACCAACATAAATTAGACACTGTAAAATCGAGAAAACTGTTAAGGAAAGCTTTGCAGCTAGCAAAACTACCAGTAATGGGAAAGGGATGTTGGATCTTTCATTCCTTTCTTTGAATAAAAACCAAAGAAATCTTACTAACAGTACTGTTCCATTCTAGATAAAAACACTGAAAATGCTAGTGACACAGAACAGGGGAAATCAGTCAACAAATACTTCCATATTCAGAAAGAAACAGGATGTGGCAGTCATACGAAAATAGCAACTTCTATCCAGTACCTTAGTATCAAAGTGGGAGATTTGACAACAGCTACTAGGGATGTATATTTTTAAGTCAGCAAAGGAGTCCTAAAAGAGTTCACTAACAAGCTCTCTAGCCCATTGATCCAGATTTTAATTAAACTTCGGATATTAGAGAAATACCTTAAGACATTCATGACAGTATTCCCAAAAGGCAAATGAAATGACTCAATGTCAAAATTATGGAAAAGTTGTTGAGATGAAGAATTTGTGAGTGAAAAATAAAACCTATAACCCAAAGGTTATAGAGATTTTTGTAGGAAAAAAAAAGAAAAGAAAACCCAAACCCTAATTTAATTCTTAGATGACATCATTATACATTTGGTTTAACAAAGGGGACTGCATAGGTGCAACATACTTAAATTTTTGTAAGGCATTGACCTAGCACCATAAGTCAAAAAGATTTACTGTACATAATCACATACTAAGAGGATTAAGAAATGCCTAGCCTGCGAGTCTCAAAAAGAAGCTAATAAAAACTTGCACTGAATGATGCTTTTCAAGTTAGTGTAGGTCAGATGCAATATAGCATTTTCAACCTGGACCTGAAAGTAAAAAAATAACAACTGATAGCTTGGGGGTGACAAAACTGGGAAAGTGGTGAGTGACCTGGTCCAGCAGTAAGCCAGGTCCCTTCACGCAAACTGGACTTCGATACAGCCTCACGTTAAGTATCTAGGAAAGAAGAACTCAGACCATACCTGTAGAAAAGGGGAGACGCTATCACGGAAAGCCGAGACTTGGGATGATCTCTAAGGGTCACACCGGACAAGCAGCTAATGTGAGCTCCCGTATAACGCTGCGAGAAAAGGGCAAACGCGATCCTCTGCAGACTTAAGGCAAAGGGCAAGGGGGAACTTGTCCATGGCACTGGGGCTTGAACACTCAATTCCGGAAGGAGCATTTTTACAAGATACTGAAAAATTTGACAAGATGTAGAAAGAAAAGACAAGAATAATTCATGGGCTGGAGGAAATCCCTTACAGTGGAAGATTTAAGGAGTTCCATCTATTTGGCTTGTCAAAAAGTGGACTGAGAAGTGACATTACCGTGTTTAAATACCAGTCCGGGGGAAAAAGCCCCATTGTGCTCTAAGGCTCCCTGAAACGACGGGATGGATTTATCTAGAACTAGCAACTGGAAGCCAAAGCCAAACAGAACCAAAGGAGAAACCGGGCTTAAGTATTTGAACAGTGAGAACACGAAGCCCTTGCAGCAGGCTACCAATGGAAGGGATTCTCTGTGTCCCAGTGCCTCAAAATCAAGCCAATGCATTTTGTCAGCACGTACTTCAAATACATGTTAGTCCTTGGGGCTCAGTACGGGATAAACGGGTTAAAATGTCACCTGTAAAATGCAGGAGTCAAATCAGACAGCTTCTTCTAGCCTAACCTATGGATCTACAAAACACGCCGACTGTTTGCAGCCAACCCTGGTGACTAAACGCAGAGAAAAAGGTTTCTGCCACAGGCTCCGCGGATGCAGAGGGCAGATTTTTCCTTGTGCGAACCGCAAAGGCTGCCCAAAGGCAGGGATGTGCCTACCCTCGCATCCGCCCGCACAGCCGCTCGGGATTCACCAGCAGCAAGATGCTTGTGCAAGTGGTCTGGTGCAGGGGGAAGGAACACACGTCACAGGGGCAGGGTGCTCGCAACAGCACCTTCAAGGAACCTTTTACACCAATTTATTTCTATACAAGGTGGTTAAAAAAAAAAAAAAAANGTGCTCTAAGGCTCCCTGAAACGACGGGATGGATTTATCTAGAACTAGCAACTGGAAGCCAAAGCCAAACAGAACCAAAGGAGAAACCGGGCTTAAGTATTTGAACAGTGAGAACACGAAGCCCTTGCAGCAGGCTACCAATGGAAGGGATTCTCTGTGTCCCAGTGCCTCAAAATCAAGCCAATGCATTTTGTCAGCATGTACTTCAAATACATGTTAGTCCTTGGGGCTCAGTACGGGATAAACGGGTTAAAATGTCACCTGTAAAATGCAGGAGTCAAATCAGACAGCTTCTTCTAGCCTAACCTATGGATCTACAAAACACGCCGACTGTTTGCAGCCAACCCTGGTGACTAAACGCAGAGAAAAAGGTTTCTGCCACAGGCTCCGCGGATGCAGAGGGCAGATTTTTCCTTGTGCGAACCGCAAAGGCTGCCCAAAGGCAGGGATGTGCCTACCCTCGCGTCCGCCCGCACAGCCGCTCGGGATTCACCAGCAGCAAGATGCTTGTGCAAGTGGTCTGGTGCAGGGGGAAGGAACACACGTCACAGGGGCAGGGTGCTCGCAACAGCACCTTCAAGGAGCCTTTTACACCAATTTATTTCTATACAAGGTGGTTAAAAAAAAAAAAAAAAAAAAAAAAAAAAAAGGAAGGGGGGGGGGGGGGGGGGGGAAAAGGAGAATCGAAGACGAAGAGAAAGGGAAAAACAAACGAAGAGTGAAAATAAAAATTCGCCAGGATAATGCGTTTTATAAACACAGAGATAGAAACGGTTACAGCAAGGACAGAGCGGGCCAGGGGTGGGGAATAGATATTTATATATATATATATATATAAATTCAAGGGGCCTTCAGTTTATTCTTGTTGGCTCCCCCTTCTCATTAGATTGGTCTCTCTGTGGGGATCTTCATCCCCTTCTCTCCACTGTCCACCTTTTGGGGATTCTATCCCATGACCAGGGTCCAGAAGAGGCCACCACTGCCATGTGAGTCCAGCCCGTCTTGGCAAGAGGGAGCCTGGGAGAGCACTCTGACGGGAGGTGAGCAGGAGAAGCTAGCCTTTCCCTGCCTCCTGCCGGCTCCTTGAAAAGACTGGTCTATTCCTCCTCCTCCTTCCCTTTGGGAAACTGGGGGCAGGACAGGCGCATGAGAGTCAGAACTGCTGTCGTTCCGCTTTTCAGGAAAGGGAGTAGAGAGAAGGGTGATGATTATTTTGGCAGTCTCTTACCCTCCCTCCGGTTGCTTTTTGGTTTGTTGTTGATGCCTGCAGGCTTTTCTGAGGAGGTGGGCGGGGGGGAGGGGAGGGGAGCAGGAGGGAGAGGAGGAGGAGTACAAGCTGCTAGGACATCATCCACAACGGGCAGGAAGAGCAATGAGCAGGAACCCACATTCCTACAGGGCCTCGGCCATCGTGCTGCTCAGACAGCTGGGAGAGAGAGGCAGCAGCCAGTTCGGACAGACTCCTCTCTATTGCTCTCCACCGAGGGAGGAGAAAGAGTGCAATACTCCACAGCCCTCGGGGCAGTGTAGGCACCTGTCCAGCCCAGAGAACATGCCTCACCTCTCCCCCCTCGCCCTGCCACTGGTCTCACCTTCCACTGGGGAGAAGGAGGTTTCTCCCATCCAGTCCTTGGGGCAGGACAAGCGACCCCTCCTCCCTTTCACAAGCAGGAGGGACAGGAATGGATATTTCTCTCTTAGACACTCAAGGAAATCCTCAAAAAACCCCATCCAGCTGTGAACCCTGCCACATTCTTCTGTGGCCTGCTGAAAACATGTGTCCGAGCCCCTGTACGCACAAGGACCGTCTCTCCATCCCATCCACCATGCATGTCTCAACACGCACCCCCCCTTCATACGCATTCTACAGTGAGAGAGAAGGCAAAACGGGGGCCTTTCTTTGGGTTTGAAAGGAGGGGCTCTTGCATGAGGAAGTGATCCCAGCACAGGAAAGGGGCTCTTGCACAAGGAAGCATCCTCCTACCAGGCAGGCTGTTGCACAGAAGGAGCACCCCCTTGAGACAGGCTGTTGTTCAAGGGGCTGCCATGAACAGGGTTACACGGCCAGAAGAGGCTGTTGCAGGAGGAGAGGCCGGAGACTGTTGCACGAGGAGGGCCGCTAAACAAGCGGTGCCCCTGGGCGCAGGCTATGCACAAGAGGCTTTCTGCTCCCTGGGTTGAGGTCTCTCTAGGAGCTGGAGAGGTGCTCCACTTGGATGGCGCTGGTGCTGACAGTGAGGCAGATGTCCTTGTGATGCTCTGAAGTCTTGTAAGGAGTCAGGTCAAAGGAGCACTGGGGGGGAGGGTTGGGTTGGTTAGTGTCTCCAGAAGGGCCCCCTGCTGCCCCCCCGCCCTGCGGCTGGAAGTGCTGCTGCTGCTGAGAGGCCTGGGCTTGCGCCTGAACCACCTGCTGCTGTGGGTCAGGGATGTTGTGTTTCCGCATGTGCTTCATCAGGTACGTCTCCTGCAACGGCAAGAAGGGCGTGAGAGGAGGGGATGACATTCGCCAGAGCCAACGGGGAGGGACACAACAGCTCGGGGGGGCTGCTCCTGTTGGACCTGAAGGAGCTACTCCCTGGGAAGCGTGTCCACTTCTGCTACCCCCCAGGGCAGCAAACACTCACCGAGGTGTAGGCCCGGCTGCAGATGGAGCAGGTGTAGACCTTGGCGTGTTTCACCGTGTGTGTAGCCAGGTGTACCTCTAACGAGGCGGCATCCGTGTACGCACGGTGGCAGTTGTGGCACTTGAAAGGTTTGTCTTTGTTGTGCTGCCGTCTGTGGGACTGAGGGGCACAGCAGGGCGGAGGAAGGAGAAAGGAAGCGAGTATTAATACTGGAGAAGGCTTTCCTTCTGACACTCCCTTCCAGCCAGGACCCAAGCTCCCCGGGGCCCTGTCTGCTGATGGAGGTACACCTGGCTCCTAGTGTAGGGGACAGAGCTTCTCCCTTCAGCCCACCACATCTTCCCTACAGATGCCTTTTTTTCTTGGGCATACTAGGCATTTGAAGAGCACAATCTCCTAACCCTCCACAATCCCCATCTTCTCAGTCTCCACACAACCCTTTCGCAGTCTTTTCCTTTTCTCTCCTCTCCTCCCTCACTACACATTTGCTACCCACATCTGTCACTGCCCTTCAGGGCAGGATCTCCTTTAACTGCTCGCAGGCATTTACAGCTCTGCCATTTGGCATGCCTTACGGTTCCCCTCCTCCAGGATACTGCAACAGGACACACCACCTCTGCTTTCCTAAATCCCTACTCTTATGCCCTCCATTTTCTTGTAAAAGAAACCAAAAACCCAACCAGATTCTCAGATTTTATTCTGTGTGACAATTAGCAATAATCCTGTCCCAGCTAAGTTAGAAAACTCTGCAGAACAGATGTGAGGAGCTTTACCAAGGTCTCACCGCTTTCAAGTGAAGTTTACAATTTCACAGGATGAGATTGTTTATGAGACTTCTTTGGGTCACTAGTGCCACAAAAGCCAGGAATCTCCCCCCCACCCAGGGCTTCAACAGCTTTTCTGTATTCTTTCACTCTCTTCCCAGCTGTCCCAATTTCTCCATCTCCTCTACTACAGGCAAGTAGTGTCTCCTCCCACTTGACAGCCGCCCTTGCCACCACCACTGGTGAGCAGGACAAGCCCAGTCCCTTACCTGCAGGTTGGAAAGCTGGGTGAAAGCCTTTTCACACCCAGGGTGAGCGCATTTGTAGGGTCGGTCCCCAGTGTGGATACTGTTGAGAAGGAAGAGCACAAATGGGAGGCAGTGAGCAGGCAGGCAGGGCAGACTGCCAGGGCCTGATGCTGCGATCAAATCTCACAGCCACTCAGGAGAGCAGGGAAGGGGATGATGTTGCCTCCAGATGCTGTTCTCTCTGGACAAAGAGAGCTCTGCCCAGCTCCTGTGTCCAGCTAGAAGTTAGAGAAGATAGGCAGTCAAGCAGATTTCAGAGAGTGACTAGGACTGAGGAGCGAGAGCTTACGAATGCCTGCCCAACTTGGCATGAGGGACACCTGAAAACGGGTTGGGAAGGGGTCTGGAGGTCCAGGCTCCCTGCTCCAAGCTCAGGAGTCCTCTATGGCCAAGAAGAGTCTGTTCTCCTGCTTCCGCAGTACCAAGAAAACAGCTCTGTTCCTTCTCAGGATAGACACTCCAACACTTTTCCCTTCACATCATCAGGCTGAGATCACCTACAGTGTTAATCTGTCCCTGTCCCCCTGCAATGCCAGAAGAAGCTTCCACACACTCAGTCCAACCCCCGTGGTGCCAGGCTGGGATCCCCTATGGCCAATGCCTCTCTCTCTATCGCTCTCTCTCTCTGTGCCCCCCGCGGTGGTGCAAGACCAAGGATCCCCCAGGGACAGCACGTGCCCACCTCAGCCCTGACGTGGTCAGTGTCTCTTGCGCAGCCTCCACTCCGTCCACTCTGGTGGGTCACCTCCGTCTGTGGGTGCAGCCGGCCGCGTTCCCCGCCCGCCCCCCGCATGCTTGGCGCGCGTGCTCCACAGGTGCATGCCGGCAGCGCGGGGGGGCCAGGGCCAGGCCCCCAGCCTCCTCTGGCCCTTACCGTGTGTGCTGCTGCAGGTGGGAGAGCTGGCGGAAGGCCTTCTGGCAGTAGCGGCAGGTGTAGGGCTTGGCCCCCGAGTGGATGCGGAGGTGCTGGGCCAGGTAGGATGTGTTGGCGAAGCTCTTGGAGCAGTGAGGACACTTGTGCGGCTTGACAATCGCCGTGTGGAGCTTGGAGTGGATCCTGCCGAAGAGGAGGAGGAGCAGCAGCAGTTGGACACGACCGCCATCTGGCTAGTGCTGATGGAATGAGGGCACAAAGGGGGTGGGACAGCACCACGCTATCTGCTACATGGAGGAACTCCAAACACGGCATGAGCTTTGCTCGGTCTCAAACCGTGCTCCCCTTGGATTCAAGAGACCATGGTCTGTCCGCACCGGGGGAGGATCCAGAGAGAGGAACTATAGAGTTTGGACTGAGGGGCATTGGCAGAGCTGTGTGTGGGAAGCCTACGGCTGAAAGAGCAGGGAGGCTGCAAGCCTGGACTGAGACGTTTGGCAGAACTACGCGGGGGTGACAGGGACCAGTCCTCCTTACGCCCACTCTACTCTGGCTCTGACACAACCAGCCCTACCTTCTGTCAGAAAGCCTCAACTCCGCTGCAGGCGCCCCTTAGGGTGAGCCAGCGCTAGCCTCTGTGCACACCCGGCCCCTCACAGCAAGTGACAAAGTCTCACGTGTCGGATAACCGCGACGGCCGGTTTATCGCGTACGAGACCCCCACACCGGCCTGCGGAAAACAGCAAGGTCTCCCCAGGCAGTCGCCCGCTGAGGGGTGCTCAGGGCATGCTGGGGTGACGGCAACATGCAGTGCAGAGGGCGCCCAAGCCTTCCTCTGGCCCTTACCGTGTGTGCTGCTGCAGGTGGGAGAGCTGGCGGAAGGCCTTCTGGCAGTAGCTGCACGTGTAGGGCTTGGCCCCCGAGTGGATGCGAATGTGCTGGGCCAGGTAGGAGCTGTTGGCGAAGCTCTTGGAGCAGTGAGGACACTTGTGTGGCTTTGTCTCCGTGTGGGACTTGGAGTGGATCTGCATCTCCGACTTGGAGTAGAAGGTCAGCGAACACATCCGGCACCTGGGAACGCGGGGTGAGGGGGAAGAGACAGCGTCACACGGCGTGCCCCAATATGACAGTGCCCCAATATGTACCAACTCTAACTGGCTAGGGCCTTCCACAATGAGTGAAGAAGGGACATTTTCCCACTACGTGGTTCTGGGGAGGTTTCACCCTGGGCACTGTGCTCGGCTGCGAGTACTCCAGTCCCAGGGGGACAAACTTAAGCCAGGAGCTGGCAGAAGAAACCAAATGATTTCTTGCAGCCAGAAAAGTAAAGGTCTTGGAAGAATCTAAGAGGTCAAAACAAGGGAAAATGGATTTAAACTAAAAGAGGGTAGATTTAGTCTAGATATAAGGAAGAAACTTTTTACAATGAGCGTGGTGAAAACACTGGAACACTGGTAGATGCCCCATCACTAGAAACATTCAAGGTCAGCTTGGATGAGGCTCTGAGCAACCTGATCTAGTTGAAGATGTCCCTGCTCATTGCAGGGGGGTTGGACTAGATGACCTTTAAAGGTCCCTTCCAACCCAAACTGTTCTATGATTAGGCTTACAAGAGAGACAGGGCAGCACTTTCAAAATTTTCCAACAGCAATCCGAAGGAGACAGGAATAACAATTCCCAGACAAAAAACCTACTTTGTTCATCTATAATTTATTTCAGTAAAAAAAAAAGTTGGAAAACCTTGAAATCCCATGCTAAGGTTCATCTTCACAATAAAAGCTAATTTCATGTACTGCAAAGTCTGCAAAAGCAGTTATGACCAAACCCACTTAACTCTGCTCCCATTTTTGGAGAAGATACTCGAGTATTAAGAATAAAAAATGCTGAAAATAACAACACTGCTCCTTTCCTAGTGGGTCTCATAAAGATACTCTGGATATCAAAAGTGCTATTTCACTGGTCTAACAGGCTTTCATCATTTCTACCTTATTGATGTGATGCAAAATGTTTTGTCTGGGAGTTTGGACCCATCTGTTCCCATAATGATCAGAAACGTATTTGGTAACACACAGACTCTTTTGAACAGGAAGAAGCAGTTGGCATCTATCTGCTATGGATGCTGCTGTTAAAAACTGTTCCTCCATCATGACACCAGGCTGTTAAGAGAAGCTTGCAATGTTATACAATTCAAGATGGTAAAAGCTTTTGTGGTTGATAATTTGACAGAGAGCTAAAGGCTGCATACAAGTTACTGGAGGGGTTTTTTTTTATTTTTTTTTTTTCAAACATGTGCCAACCAAGGGCCAGAGTAAAGATTTCTCTGAACGTAGTTTTTCCATTTGCAGACTTTTCAGTTAAACAAGACAAAATTGAACCTGCCCTTGGAACTTCCAAGGTCACAATTAAGAGAAAAAATGCCACCTAGAAGTCTGGCTAACATGAATTCAAACTTCATAGCAGGTTGATTTATGTTTTTGTCTGGGAATTTCCTTAAGTGTTTACAAAACTGCTCAGTGACAAAAGTCTGTGCAGGTATTACAAGCCACAGAGTTGACCCTGCTCTTCCCCATATCTATCTCCTCCCAAGAGGACACTTCATTCTATCCACTATTCTGACTATTGACTTTGGAACCAGAAGCTTTATGAAGTTTGCAGTCTGATTAGCTTATGTAATGTAGGCAATTCATATTTATCCAGCACCTACCTTAACTTCCACAGGCCCTTCCAAGCCACAGTTTTATTTTAAACTATTTAACTGGAAGCAAGGCCTCCCTAAGCAAGCACTCTAGCACACACCTTTTGTCCTCTCCATCGTTGTTCTTTTACATTCATTATCATCTCTAACAGTTGTTCCCATGTTTCCTACCTTCAGCTTTCTCTTAATCCACTTTAATTGCAAAGCCTAACAGAACCCGCAAGCCAACGCATCCTTACATAAATCCCCCCTCACACACACCACAGTCCCTTCTGGAGTCAACAAAGAGAAGCAATTTGGCTGTTTATCCCTAGGCCTATTAGAGATTCCAAGAATAAAAAGGAACATCAGAATCATCTTCTAAAAACATAACTCTTGGTTTATAAACCAGACAATCTCCAAACACTTGTGCCGTTTCTTCCAGACTTTCTGAAATGTTTTAAGCTAGACGTGAATACACCATATGCATTTCGCAGTTGCTAAATCATACCTGCAGGATGAGGATTATATCCTTGAAAGCAGCGATGCTAGAAAGAACTTTGAGGTGAATACTGAACTGAAAAATACCTCTGAGTCGCCAAGTCGCTAATGCAAGCAATTATGGCATAATCTCATGCATAACTTTTATCAAGCTCCTTCTCAGCAGATGCTCACTTCCATCACTCTCAGCTGAACTCTGTTCTACGATATCAGTTCTCCGATAAGGAATTGTTCAACTGAGAACAAGCTCCCATTGCGATGCTGTGCTAATATGGCTAACAAAGGGGACTAGCAGGTATCATTTTGGTAAAGAGGAATGCTGCTACTATTCTTACCACAGCATGTCTAATTCTGAAGTCTGGGTAGTCAACAATTATTAGAAAACTCAGCCAGGTTTAGCAAACTTGAAGGATGGCATGTGGAAAATCAGCTTCACAGTAAGGATTCACTGAGCCCAGTCTATCTAGGTTTGGAGGAAAGCTTAAAAGATAGCTTGGTCAATACCCATATAAATTATGCAGGAAGAAAAATATCAATTACTAGGGGCTTGTTTAATGAGCCAAGAAAGGTATAATTAAAAACAATAACTGACAGCAGAAGTTAAAAAAATCCAAGAGGAAACAGCATCTTTCCAACCATGAGAATAATGCATCTTTGGAACAATGTTTGGAGGCTATAGTATGGTCTCAATCACTTGGCCCCAACAATCAGTATTTTGAGAATCCAGCTACCTGAGAGAACCTTTCTAAAAAAGCTACCTTTCTAAAAGTACCTTTCTAGAAGTTTTGGTCTAGCCTAAATACAGTGCTGGACACTAATCTCTTCTGTGCTGTAGACATGACTATATTTTAAGCAGTCTGTTCTGAAAAATTAATGAACTTTACTAAGTCATCAAGTCTAAGTAGGCCCATGCACTAAATCTGTAGTGCCATGAAGCCATCTACTTTATTTTCCATAACTTCGGTGCATCCTTTCCTTTACTTATTTGCTTTGTCAGGTATCTGCCTTCAGGTCAGAAATTCCCTAGAATAAACTTTAATGAAGAGAAACAGATTGAATGTCCTTTTCCATTTTCAAAATAAAATTATAAAGAAGGTATTTCAAAACCTCTCCAGCACTTGCATAAAAATGGAAGATAAATCTGACTGTTAGCAAAAACACTCCCCCCAAAAAAACCCATGAACACCTCTTGTCTGAATTTAGCAGCTGTAAACATTCCAGTATTGTTTTTCAAACAACATTTAAAAAGAAAGTATTGCAAGGACTCATTTTCCAATCATCTAATTAGCATCAGCCCTCAGAGGGCAAGAATGTTATGTAGCATTAACAAATTCATGAGCCTTATGAGTTAAAAAAAGCCCTGGAATACAGCAGAAAGCTGCATTTCAGAGAGTTTTGTATTGTGTGGTATCAGGCTTTTTCAAGGGAACAAATGATCCATTTAATTAAGGGCTCCGCATTCTGCCTCAGACAACATCAAATATTAAAGGAGAAGATGCAATCAGCCCTCTAGTGGGCAAATATGGATTAAAAAAATGTTAAATCTATATGGATAATGATGTGGTAGGTTGAGAACATCGCATCTGACACTAGCAGTGTTTCAGTATTCTACTTCAGTGAAATTCTCCTGGCTGGGGAGAGGAAAAGTTGGGAATGCTCCTGGCTAAGCATGAAAAACATTATACATGAAATAATTTGATTTTTTTCCCCCCTCTGTTTAATATCCATTTTTAATCTTTTCTCCCCACTGTGATTCTAAACTACCACGACTTCCACTGTATTCTTTCTGAGAGCAAGTAACAGAAATGACTGCAGCATTCCCATTGACAGCGTGACACAACATCCCTAAAGCTGCTTGTTATGGCTCTGCAAATTTAGACAGCCTGGGAGAATATATTCTTAATAACACAGGGGTGTATCTCTTCATATAAACAGTTAAATTAGTACCCAGGCATATGCCAGAGATCAAAAGTAAGCTCTTTCAATGTTTATAATCCTTTCTTTTTATAGGGAAATAAAGTGAGACATTCAGAGAATGTTCATGTTAGACAGAAACACCCTCAAAAATCATGAAATGCCAGTAAAAGGTGGATGTACAATTCTAATTCTGCTCCCATATGAAAGTCATCACGATGAGTCATAAACAAAATGATGCTTATAGCAACTACAACTCTGTGGCACAGCATGCCATATTTTTTTCCCCACTTTTCATGGAATGTTCCGCCTCATTCATCAGATGCTGTTATGAGATAAAATACCATGTGAACTACCAGCTCATAGTAAAATTTGCCTAACATGGATTAACAGCATTTTTCAATCAAGTGCTTAATTAATCAGTATGACAGTTGTGAAAACTACGTAAGCTTTTATATGGCTTTGAGAATTCAAATTCCTAGCATCTACTGAGGTTAGTCTTAGAAGTTAATTGAGCCCTTGCTCCTTCTGTTAGGCTACAAATATAAGCTGGACCACAAGTTAGAAAAAAAAAAAAAAAATGAAATCAGGAAGGTCTGAAGTTAAACTAGATGACAAGAATAAGTTTAGGCTGTCAGAGTCAGCAGTTCATTTGGCAAGGAAAGAAATGTACTGTCCTTGCAATGCAGAGTTAATGAAGTAACTAATGCAAGCATAGCGTAATAATGGATGCACAGTTCATGATAAATTCTAATTTAACCCTTGCATTCTCCCCCTTTTTTTTTTTAAAGCTGAAGTTAAACATTTTCTTGCTAATATTTTGTCAGAGGTGGGGGAAAGGAGACACAACTAACATCTCAGATACACAGCTAGAAAACTCAGATAAGACCTAAATCAACCCAGTGAGTATGAAGATGCCAAATGAAAGCATATGAATTGTACCTCTGCTGCCATACTTTTACACCCAGCATCAACTCCTATTCAAAAATTAGCACTACGCTTCCATTTGCCAATTTACCCCACTGGCATATAAAATATCAAATCTATCAGCTACACTCAGATCTCAGTCAACTCACTTCCACAGTCCTTCAGTCACTGCGTGGCTTGATAAGGCTATAGAAACTCATACTCTTCTGGCAAGGCAGCGAGTGTTTTTAAATGTTCTCATCATATAGCACTTGTCCAGTTCTCTAATTTGAGGGCATTCCTGCATTTTGTCCATTTTTCCAAATGATCTTTTAAAAACACCAGATCCAGAATTGTGTGTATTTCAGCATGCTTCACAAATTGCCCATCATCTTAATGACTCCAGCATTTACACTTTCAACATTTCCATCACAGCCTCGCACTGGGAGCTCATATGATGTCACTTAATTCCTCAAAGTCTTACTGCTTTCCAGGATACTGTTTCCCCATATTCCTTATCTTTAGATCAAAGATTTTCAATAGTATCCAACAGGACATTTTAGTCTGATAGTGTTTTCCACTGTGTTCAAACACCTAGGTCTCAATCCCTGGCTGCTGGAGAAATCACGTGGTATTACCCAAAAGGCTAAGTCTTCCATTCCGCTATACTAAAATACATTTTGTTTGAATAGTTGCAGTTTAAGAACCACATAAAGCTTCCTTCTCTTTCTTTTTTCGCTATCCACCTGTTAATGATCAGCCATGGCTTTCTGTTGACCTCCAAATCATTGAACAACATCAGGCCTAAGACTTCGCCTACCAATTTTTGAAACCAGTCACCATTAGCAAAAAGATCAGCAAAACAATAAAAACATAACAATTAGGGGCTTCCTAGTATAGTGATATCATGCAAAAGCTAAAATTAAAAGAATACAAAAGGCCCATGAGAAAGCACTAGCAAATTTGGAAACACCAGAATTAAGGTCATCTATGCCACCATAATTTGGCTCCGCAATGCAGGTGCGCTCTGATACAGCCTTATTGACTGTTTCCACAGAACTGCATCCTTATTATGTTGCACAGACAGATACTTAACAAGCAAGCGTTCAGTTTTTTTCATCACCGCTCTGTGTACAGCCTCAAGCCTCGTCAACCACATGCAATTCCAACCTCCTGAAGCAGAATCACTCATCTGCTCTACCCATCACAGAACCATCAGTGCTCCGTAAGTACTCAGCTATCCCCACAATGTCCCTGGTTTATTTTTTCCAAGGGAAGGGAGTGACAGAAGACATACCCACCAATTCCGAGTGACCAAACTGATACCTATGACAACTTTTTTCCCTTTAAAGGAAAATTCATATCGTACACATTCAAATCACCGCTACTATAGATTTCTATGCTACATCTATGTGGCGCAACACTTCTGCAAAGGAAAACAGGGTCTGACGTGTAACAGAGAGCTATTAAATGATACTTGAGAAAAGATTACTGTTTTGGGAACACCAAATGCTAATTATTTCAGGATAACTGTCTGTGGTCATTTTTAGCATGCGGAAAATGCAAATCCACTGAAGACTAGACCTAACTCATACTTGCACATGCTTCAAGGGGAAGATAATCTGCAGGCCTGAACCACATGGCTGTAGGATACCATAGCAAATCTGCGGCAGAGGCAAGCGTCACCTACAATTCTTCAGACTAGCAGTAAAATGCTTTCCCCAAATCATCCTTCTCAATTCTGCAACTCGAGGTCAAAATATATATATTTTTTTTTTTTTTTGTAAAACACTCAGGTTTTCTGAGTAAATATGCAGGAGACACTGACAGGCCATCATGTACACAGTACTTATAATCAGATAATCAAGCATGGCATCAAACTGCATTGACTCAATAGGGCCAAATTAAAGTGGGAACAGATAAGAAGTGCAATAGAATAGTTTGAAAGTTCTCTCTCCCCAGCTGAAACTGTAACTGCCCCCCTCACTCCCTCTCACACACTCATTCCATTGAGATGCAAGTAACATGTGCCAAAATTAAATCTCATGACTGCAGAACCTTTACTGTTAATTCCTTCTGCTTGGAAGTGGAGCGTGTGTGTGCACATACACACACACTTACATCATCTTGGCAGAAGGGAAAGAACTTAACATAATGCAAGTTTTTATCTTATTGTATCTTGAGGCATGCAGTCTTAATTCTGACATTTTCTAACCTTCAAGCACAGCATTCATATACAAAGCAAAGCTTATGTGTACAAACTGCATGTGTATATATGGATGTGCACATGCACCTGTCCTCCTTAGAGTTTTGAGATCATAAGCCAATTTCAACTAAAACTGGAAAAGGGGTAAGGATCTTAAAGTCAACACAAGTCTCATAAAAATATGCAGCTGTGGAAAGAATAGAGAACCCTCTTGGAGCCCCCTGCTGAGGGAAAGGCTAGGAAGCTCACCCTTGATTAGACATCAGAGAATCCACACAGGAGAGAGCCGCTGGAAACCAGGCTTCATTAGTTCCGCTGCTCACGGAACTACTTGTTAAAAAAAGCAAACAGAAATTCCAACATGTGGCATCGTACTGACACCCACGCTGGTCATCAGCAATCTTAAGATCCATTGCACAGACCTCTGCCACTGCAGCTAGGGTGATACATGATAGCAACGGTAGTCTGTCACCTTTTTCTAGCCTGAGAGGGGGATGAGGTTCTTTGCCAGAGGAGGGCACATTCTTGTGCTGACATCAGAGACATGGCAAAATTTAGAAATATTTGGTTTAATATTTCTAGGCTTTGGAGGGAATGTGGTTGAACTTTCTGCCTGACACTTCAAACTTAATTTCCCCTTTGCCCTCAGCCTTCTAGCTCGTTGCAATCCCCTCTCTCCTGCACCAAGACTCAGGCCCAAGCTCTTTACCCACATGCCCCAGCCTCTTTATCCTCTACTGCAGTGGCTCTTCTCTGTTTTATTCCCTCAATTACCTAGCATTTGTCTCCTCTCCCCCACGCTTCTATTTGTCTGTCCACATCCCATGCTCTTGCCCCCAACTGTTCTGCTAATTCTGGGTATCCCCTAGAAGATCTGGTTCTTTCTTCCTCCCCTCGGTCTTGGCCCTTCATAGCTTATTTCTGTGCCGTCAGTCCCTTGTAAATAGGCTCCCCATCACATCCTCTGCTACCTTCCCTAGCTTGTAGGCTCTTGTCTTCTTCTCTCTCCTCCTTTCTGATTCCCATCTCTGCTCTACCAAGTGTCCAGACTTCCTGGACATAACCAGCTCTAGGCTGAGCCCATATCTCATTCTCGTCCCTACTATGTTTGAACCAAGCAGTGTCTTCTCGCACCTTGCCCTTGTGCCCCTCCCAAGGTGGAGGTTACTGTCAACACTGGTCACAAAAGACTCCCTTCTTAAGCAGAAGGAGGAACAGTTGTGACTGAAGGAGAGGCATGCTTGGCCCTTCATTGCTAGTCTAAAAGATGCTTATCACTGCAGAGAGAGTACACATGTAGTCCAGCCTCATGAGAGGGGTTAGAAACTGAGAGAGGTTTAAGGAAACTTATCTCTTCTGTGGAGATAGTCTGGCCAGTGCCTAGAGTCACGCAAGCTTCAAGAAACATCAAAGAGGATATAATTTTTGCATATTTCAACTACCAAACTATAAAGCATCTCTGAGCATGCTTAACACTTTTTTTCCCAAGCTTACAACTTGGCCAAATTTGACCATAGTTTTACTATGTGGCTTACAAAAGCCATAGCCATCAGATTTCAAATCTATTCAAAACCATGGGAAGCTCACCAAACAGCAATACTGAATCCTGTATAGGGCAGAAAAAAAGGCTTAAAATGAGACATGTCTGAGAAGATGTCCACCTTCTGTATTCAAACGACTGGCCTAATTTCCTCACTAAAGAGAGGATCCATCCAGCTTCTTCACACTCTACAGCTTAACTCTGCTTCTTGCTAAGCCTTCTAAGGTTTCTGTGCACTTTTTCACCCTGGACTTACCTCAGAAGCTTCCTATGTCTCTCAACTGCTTATTGTCTCCCAAACCTCCGCTGTTCCCACAACTTAGTGAAAGTAAGGAAACTCAGAACTAGTGGTGGGGAACAGAGATCTCGTTGGTTACAGTATGATGGCAAGACCCTTCTCAAGCCTCCAACTTTTCTGTTGTCATCCCACGCTCCAAAGCACAGCTAGCAAAACCATTCCAGACTATAAACTGGTATTCATGCTAGCCTTTACAAATTTAATACTGGAACTAAGCAATGCCTATAAAGAGCTCTCTTCCTCTTGCAAAGAAGAAACTGTTTTGAGAACTGTTTTGTCAGAGAGGGAGAACCAATGATCTGGCCCAGATAGGCTGAACCACTTCAAAGTCATCCACTGATCACATCACACCACTGATTCTAAAAGCGCACAGGTACAGGCACCAAAACAGTACTAAGAAACAATACTACTCTCTCCAGAACCTTTCAGTTAGGCTCTTCAGTGCCTTTTAAAGTACTGAGAAGCAGCAACATGCTTTCACAGTGCCAGCATCTTACTAGAAAGGCTCTTGATGCTGATCTCATTTTCCACGGAAAAAGTAAATTCTACAAAGATGTCAGGGAAGATTAATGAAGAGCTGACAATGAATCCAGACAAGACTGAAGTGACATTACTCATGAAGGAAAATGCTTCACAGGACTGGTTTAGATGCTGTCCCCTGCAGGTGCAAGCATTCTAATAGCACAAAGCAAAGCACCAAAGCTCATCCTGAGGCTAGATGTCCAAGATCTGCAAACAACACCATCATTAGCAAAAGCCTCACACCTTTTCTTACAAAGAAAAATCTAGTAAGCAAAGATTCTTGCACCACTTTCACAGCTGACCACTAATTCACTGCTAGCGATGACACAGTAGCAAACCAGCTGCTATTTGCTGAAGCAAGAATCTCTGCATTCAGCAGAGAATGGGATGAGCTGCATTATGTCTATCACCTTTGCGCTCCAATTCCTTCCAAGTCTGCCTTGCTGTGCTGCCCATTCAAGGACTTACTCTGTCTTCAGCAATACACTAGGAATCAGGAATTAGGGAAACCAGCCACCTGCCCAGGCACTCAGGACAAGAGAGCTCACAGAGCGCAGAAATAAACTTAAAACCAAAAAAAATAATTAAATTTGACAAAATAATCCCAGGCTTTAAAAATTAGGTATTAAAAAAATGGTATATAGTACGACTCCTTTCAAGCATCTGACTAGATTGTCCTCAGTGTATCACCATAAGAATCAGTGAACTCATACAAATGTAGACATATGAATACCACAAGCAACTCCTCCTCCAGCTTCAAAAGGGAGCAGGAGAAGATGAACCTCACCCACAGTCTTAATTTAGCTAGGATACGTCTGCATGCTGTAGTAACGGGAACTACCCAAATCATCCTCTAGAATGCAGAAGGAATCCAGGAGTCCTCAAATTTTAAACTTGCAAGTCTATTCATATGTATATTACGGGGAAACAATTTTAGTGTGTTTCACAAAGGTTTTCTCTCCCACAGCTCTAAGAGAAGATAGCATTTTCCTTTATTTTTTCAACAACTATTTTTAGTTCCAAACTTGCACACAGAAAGCATCAGCCAAATAGAAGATCCCAAGGAGGGCAGAAGTACTCCCTGGTGGTATTCAGTAAGCCTCAATCTAGCTATCTTGCACCTTAGCACTGCTCAGAGGGAGACCTGCTTGGGATGAAGGCTGGAGGGAGAGGCAGAGGTATCACACTCGGATTAAACATGAAGACAGGAAATCTTCCTGATTACATGTTCCTACATATAACTCATTCGTTTTTTTCCTGCAAAGTCTTTTTCATGAGCTGTTACATAGACTATGCATGTTCATAAAGTTTCTGCTGAGTCACTCCACCTGGTCTTGGGCATTTTTTTTCCAAACTTACAAGTAAACAAGGAGCTATAATTAAAGCCTTGGTTCAGCTTTAATTCTAGTGTTCACTGCCAATTGTGTCCCCTGTAAATACATATTTAACAACCTAATTAGCAACCCAGACTGTAAGCAGCTTGAGTGGTGTGGAATTGTGGCTAAGGCCCAAAATAAATGGTGGGATTACAAATAGCAAGCTACCTAACACTCCCACCCTTCTTCACCATACGCTGATTATATTTTCAAAGTGGAAGAACTGGGACATTGGGTAAGAGAAGAAAAAGGCTGATCCAAGCTCTGCTTTTGTACCCATTTAAACTGTAAACATTTTGAAAATGCTGTAGTTAAAAATGAAACAGTGCCTGGGATGGATGCACTGATTCTGTGTAGATGCCTTCATACTGTTATGACTTAATTGCAGAAACATAACTAAATTTGTACAAAAAAGAGGGTCTAGGATGGTTAAAGGGAAACTGTTTAAGACAGGATCACAGGCACATAGTAGGGAAGTGAAAAGAGCTAGGGACCATCTCCTATTTCTGTTTCCATCTGGCTACTACTTTCCCTCTTACTGATCTTAATCATCCCCAGAATACATCACCCATACGTGCTCCTGCTTCCCAACTAAGACAGACCATCACAATTCCTTCCTAGCACTTTCCTGCTCCGTCCAGCTCCCACCTTCTCTAAAACACCCACACTCCTTATCCTCTTGTTTAAGTATTCCCTCCTAGTTAATCTTTCCCTTTCCCACCACTTACTTGTAAACTCAAGCCACAACCCTCCAAGCTCAGAAACCCAACCTCAGAGCTCAGAACTCTCCCCCTCTTATCTGATACCCCTAGGGCTCAGAAACACTCTTAGACCTAGCTCAGAAATACACTTCCCCCCCCCCCCCCGTTTTATTGGGAAGGCTGAAATGGGAGACCACAAGGGGCAATGCACACAGGAGCAGACACTACCACCACAGTTCGCTTCCTGCTCTGTGTGCCTCCAGTTTGTAGTCTTTACACTGGACAGACTGGAGTCCTAATTGAGGAGCACCTGGGCACACTAGGGCTCAGCTACACCAGAAGTGCTCCAGCTGCATCAGACAGTACTGCATCCTGCAGTACACCAGCCATACTACCCGGCTGTGGAATCAAGGATGTGTTTCAGCCTCCATAACATCCTGGTCATTAACTAACCCAGCAACATCTGTATTTTCAGGAAATCAAGTTTGTCCACTAAGAAGGAGATCCTTAGTTTTGGGTCAACCCACCAGCTTGCAAAGGCTCCTGATTAGACGGAAAACTCAACTCTTTCTGCAGTTGAAAGATCCCCTACTCAGGGAGTCTACAGGGAAAAGGCAGAGATCTCTTCCTCCCCATGTTACCCTCTGAAGGGCTAAATACACCCCCACCCCCATCCCCATGCAATGTTACAGTCAAGGTTTAACCCCGCTCCCCACCTGTATGTCTTGCCATCCTTGTGCTGGTCCTCATCATCCTCGTTTGACAGCACAAAGGGGTCGCTCATCTCTGGCAGCCCTGACTCCTGCAATCGTTTCTTCTTCCGGCCCCGGGGCGGTTTGGGGGCAACTCCCCCACCCCCGCCACCCCCACCACCTTCAGAGAGGGTGGTTGTCCCTTTCTTGGACAGGTCAGGAACCACCTGGAGGGCTGCCTGGGAGCCAGGGGGTAGCGCAGAGACAATCATGGGAGCTGAGATGGGAAAGGTTTGGGCAGAGGAGGCTGTGGTCACCAGGGAACCTGACGGGGAAGTTATCACCAGACCAGGACCTGCAAACAAAGAAAGATGGAGGAAGTCAGTTACTATATCTCTAATTACACTCAACCTCCTTATACCACAGAAGTGAGCTTTATACACCTACTTTTGATTACAACCCAAACAGAAGTGTAGTTTACCCTCCCCAACACATTCCCAGTCTTCACTGCTGGAAGTCAAACTTCCATAAAGAGGGTGGGTGTGTGGAACGCCTAGACACTCACAGTGAAACCATGCCAAGGCAGTCCACACCATCAGTAAGGGTAGGAATAATCTACAGTCTGAAAAGGATTCTCCAGGACCCCCTGTCCTCCCATCCCAGAGTCTCCCTTCATATGCTGCCGAAGTCTTTGGAGTCCGCTACCTGCTGTCATGAGCCCAGCAGACTGCACTGGTACCACGGTGATGTTCTGAGTCACGGGGGCTTGGCTGTGGGGTGTCAGCTGCTCTGGTTTGGTGTCCGAGTCCATGGAGATACCAGCGGGTAGAGCGACAGAAGTGGGTACTGTCAGCAAGGCAGGGTAGTGGGGGGGAGCCAGGCTGCAGCCCTTCTCTGTGGGCAATAGCTGCTCCTTCATCTTGTTAATAAACATGGTGTTTTCAATCTAAACAGGCGGGGGAAAAAAAAAGCTTTTAGAATACCCTGGCACAGCTTCTCACAGCAGTTGGCTGAGCAAAAATTGCAACAGAAACACTTTTCATGCACTAACTTCTAATAGGAAGCAAGACCAGTGTAATAGGTTGGAAGCCAAAGATCTTACCTGTCCCGAGACGGTGGGCACTGCTGGCCAGAAGTACGGGGAGGAGTTGAAATGAGATTCTTCCATCCTAGCTGGGCACAGGGGGGAAGAGGAAGGGGGAAGGGAAGAGGAATGGAGGAGAAGGAAGACAGACAGACAGACACACACACACAGAAAGAACATTAAACCCAAAGAGACTCCAACATGGAACTGACTCAGTCTAATGCTGTGACAGTTCCTTAATCTCCCCTTTCTTAATTCAGCAACTTCTCCCCACTTTGAGTTATCTGCCCAAATCCAAAAATTATTTTCAGGGGAAGAAGGTGTCTGCTACTCTCACAGGCTTGGGTCCGTCTCCAATGTCTCTTGCCCAATAGTTCTCCATGCAAAAAAAAAAAAAAAAAGACTGACTACAAACCCAGAACACCTCCAAAATTCCCCAATTATCAACCACCCCATTACATGGCATAAATGATGAAGTCTGTGCTCTGCAACCAGGCAAATACAGCTGAAAATCATTTTTCACTGTCACAGACAGTCTGACCCCACAAGCAGTGACAATTTTGGACCCTGCCTGTCCCTCCACCCCAGCTCAACACTAGGGACCCAGATGCAGCAAGGGGACATTAGCATTGTGTTACACAGGAAGAAAGACAGGCAGAAAGAGGGAAACAGACTTGCCCAAGATAACAGACAGCCACAGCAGACCAAGAAGTCGAACTTAGGGCTCCTAATTTCCTGCTGCCCACCCCAGTCCCACCCTCAGAAGAAACCCGGAAATATAACTCAATAATCCTGACAGATAAGATCCTCTTCTCTCATCCAACGAGACTAGGCAGCAGGAAAACAATCTGACTACCCTGCTCCTGAGACACTGTATTTCCAAGTGAGATCATGTCACGGCTCTCTATTGCCCATTTCATTCCCATCTTTGGGACAAGATTCTGGAGATCTCTGTCTCCAGTCAAGTGCCCACTGCTCCATTTCAACACTTCATGCAGTCAGAGGACCAGTTAGACACCAAAAGATAACCCTCTGAAGACAGAGGCAGTAACCTCTTAAGAATCACCTGGCTGAAGAAGCCCTTTCCATCCTGATCCTTACGTTCCTCTGCGGAACAGCGTTAGTGGACAAAGTTTGTCACACTTGTGAAAACAGTATTCAAAAACTAAAGAAATTCACAAAAGTAATATTTCGTGAAGCAGAAGATGCACCCATTCCTGAACAAAGACTGCAAAACTAGTGGTAAAATACATGTGGTAAAACCCATGCTCAGAGAACATTTGGCAGAGCGAGCTGCTTAGAGAAAGCAAGTACTGTAGGTTTCTCAGGCAGCTACCTGCAAATTGTCTCCTATTTCTGTTATGATGTGGCAGTAGTCTAATTAAATAAATAAGTAAATACTGTTTCTGAAGGGCCTACCTCAATCATCAGATAAGCTGAGGAGCATGCCCCAAGTAGCATGAAACACTTACTTTCCAGAAGTATATTAGGGCAGAATAAATACATGTGGAATTGCTGCGTGTGAGCCAAAATGCAAAGATAATTTTCCTCTATGTAGAGAAGCAGTATTTAAATGAACCAAATTACCTGATAATTTTGTTTTTATGAATTGCTCACGCAACAGCAAAGCCAAGTATTCCTGCCTCACTCACTCACTACAAATCAACCAATAAACACACTTAAGGATGAATTATTTACCTTGCAACGGTGGCATGCAGTCAGACTGCCAGCTGCCTGACTGAATTACTCTGGATTTACATTGCCATGATTCAATCAGAATCTGATGGGGCAAGACTTTTACCTTCCTTCCTCTGCTTTCTTTTCCGAGCCAAATTAATTAAGTACACTGCCCACAGCAAGGCCCTATGTATGTAATGCTTAATTATGTGACTTTTTTTTTCTTTCACAGGATGGGCACATGTGAAGAGATAATGGCATTCTTGGCAATTGAGCACCATCTTAATCAAGAGGGGTTTTTTGTTTGGAATGTCAAGTTGGGGTTTTGGGGTTTTTGTTTGTTTGTTTTTGTTTATAAATAAGCCCTTATTTGCTTAGCTTCCACATCAAAAACATCAAAGTGAACCTGATTCTATGAAAACATAGAGTCTCCTATAATAATCAGATGCATTTTCCAAATAAAGTTTGCAGTTGTCCAGGACTCCCTTGGATTCAGCTGTGGACTTCAGGAGTTAAACAGAAAGATGCCAATTTAAACAAAAAACTCACAACAGCTTTCTTATTTAAAGAGTACAAGTTATGAAAATCCAGACTAGCACAGGCAAGGGCACTCAGTGGTGGCCTGTCTTCATCTAGCCCCCTACCTGAACTTCACAGAGCACCTAACTTTTGTTTGCTCAGTTTATAAAGTACATGAGTCAAAATAAAGATTCTCAAAAGATGACTACTTTGTTTATGTTAAACTCTCTTAGAATCCCCCTCCCCATTCAAAAGTCTTCACGCTTGAGCAGGTATCAGGCCTCAAAACTTTTGGCTTGAAAGGTTGAAGTGTGATGAAGTTATAAGAATGTGGAGGAAAAGGAGAAATGGTGTAAGAGTTGAAGCTTTCATGCAATTTCACTAGCAAGCCAGTCTTCCAAAGGCAGAAAACAAAGATAAGACTCCTCCACCAACCTACTGCCCTAACACCCCCAGCTGTCCCTCCCCTACCCCGTTTTTAGGCTAAAGGATATTTTGAAAACATGCACCCCTATTTGCAGCCCCCACTTTAATGCTGCTCACACTTACTTTACCAGAACTCTGCACGTAACCCTTCCAATTGCTCTATAACTACCAGACATGGGCTGGAGCTTCAACCCTGTACCACAGCACGTTCCCACTGCAGTGCCTTCATCATCCCAGCTTCCACAAACAGGCCAGAGATGGGACCTTCTTCCTATTCACCAGTCTAGTATCAGACAGATGTCAACGTACCCTCCTGATATAAACCAAAAACACCTTCTATGTACAGACCACAAAGGTACATACACCAAATAAACAACCGAGTGAACCAGAGAACTCACAAGGGACAAGGAATCTGGAGTTTAGATCTCAGAGTACTTCACAGAATCACATACTTAATGTGCTGGACTTATACTTCTTTGCAGGTCATCATTTTAATCTTAAACAGATAAAAGCACGTGCAAGTATACGGTGAGGTAGAGGCTGTGTTTCTGGAAGGCACAATCAAGGTTGGATACGCAGGTATTTACAGGTTGACTTTTAATATTGTTTTCTTTATTCTCCAGATATCGAGTTTTTATTTTCTATTCGGTGTAGAGTTTTCAATTGATTAAAGGCCCTGAATATGACATTTGGGAATGATTTACGATGTCATTTTATGTCTGCTCAAGATCTTTGTTCAATAACAAGAAGCTTTGATGCTTAATCGGTGTAAAATACTAAGAATGCTGAAGGCCACGCAGGCTATTAGGTCAAATTCAAAAATGCCTCCACGAAGCTCATAAGCACCAAAAAGTTCAAGCGCCGCTACATCTTTAGGACAAGCACATCTGGATGCACATCAGGAATACCCCAAACATGCCGGCCAAAGTCCTGAATCCCAAACCCCTGCACCAGAGCTGGAAGAACTTTGGTGCCATTCCCCGACACAAGCGTAGCCTCCAACCCAACCGATGGAGGCTCCGTCGGAACAGGTGCCTGGCAGGGGACATACCCTGTGCCTCAGCTCCTCCCAGGCAGTCAATCCCCTCTCCCGCACCACTTCAACCCCCCCCCCCCCCAACGCCGGGACCTGCGGCCCACCCCGTCCCGTCCATGTGTCCTCCCCAAACCCCCATGTGGTGCGGCCGGCGGGAGCCCCCGGCGGGGGCAGGGGGTGACTCACGCAGCTCCGGGAGCTCCTTACCCCTCTCACTCTCCCTCCTCTTGCATCTCTCCTCCTTCCAGGGCCGTCTCTGCAAACAAACCGCCAGGGTTACGGGGGCGCCCGGGGCCCCCCATGACAGCGGGCGGCGCAACGCGGGGCCCCCGGACCCGCCAGTCGCCTCCGGCCCCCGGGGGAGCGGCCATGGGCGGGGGAGGGCGCTCCTCGCGGGGACCGGCCGGGACGGGGGGGGGGGCCCGGACCCACCTCCCCCCGCGGGGCCCCGCGCGCACACGGTGGCGGCGGCCGAGGGACGGGGCGCGCCGCCCGCTCGCCCCCCGCGGGGACGGGGCCGGCCCGCAGCGCGGCTCCCCCCCTCCCCCGGCGGCGGAGCACCTCCCCCCCCTCCGGCGCGCTCCGCACCCGACAGCGGGACGGAGAGACGGGCGGGCGGGCGAGCAGACAGACAGACAGACAGCCCCCCGCTCCGTTTCCGCTTCCGGATCGCTCCGGCCCCGGAAGTCCCGCGGCCCCGGGTCCCCTCCGCCTCCCCCCCCCCAACCCGCTACCCGGCGGATTACCGGGCACCACCCCCCAGCGGCGACCCCGACCCCGACTCCGGCGGCGGCAGCGGCCTCCTCACCGGAAAGAGGAGCGGCGAGTCGCTTCCGGGTCAGGGGGCGGAGCGCGCCTCAGCTCTTCCGGGGCGCCGAGCGGAGCGGAACGGCGTCATCGGAGGCTCCGCTTGAAGGGGAAAAAAAAAAAAAAAAAAAAAAAGAAAAAAGAAAAAAAGAGAGGCGGAGCGGCAGTAGCCGCCGGCCCAGGGCAGGTTTCCCGCTCGGCGGGGTCTCCGCGGCCGGGCCGGGTTGAAAGCGGGGACCGGGCGGCGGTGGTGGCGGGGGGAAGGGGGCGGAGGCGGGCGCGCGCTTACCGGAAGTGCGGGGTGCCGGCGCGCGGGGGAGCCCGGGCTGGAGGAAGGGCGGAAGTGGCAGTGCCGGGCGGGGGCGGGCGCGCGGCGTCCCCGAGCCCGGCCGCCAGCCCGCTTCCGGCCGAGGCGGCCTTCCCGGCGTGACGTGCGCGGGGCGGGGGGGGGGGGGGGGGGGGGGGGGGGGGGGGGGGGGAAGGGGAGAGAGAGAGAGAGAGGCAGCCGCCCTGATGAATATTCATGAGCCCTCATGAATAATTCTGCCGCTCCCCCACCGCCTCCTCAGCGCCTCACGGACTCGGCCCGCTGCCCTCAGCTACTGGTAGCCGGGTGTGAGGGTGTGACTACCCGGCCTGGGCCTTCCTGCCCCGCCGCCGCCGCCTTCCCGCCCCGGCCAGGCCCCAGCCCCTTCGGCCTGCAGAGAGTGGCCGCTTCACCCCGGCCCGCTCCGGTGGCTCTGGCACCGGGGGCTGGTGGCAGCGGCAGGAGGAGAGCCACTGGGGCAGCCGTACTGGCCCGGGGAGACGGGGCAGCTTGGCTGGTGGAGATGAGCTGACCCCAAAGGCTTGGCCGCCATCACCTGGGGCCTTCCCCGCCTGCCCTTTTTGCCTCCGCTGGGCCTGCCGCTTCCCTGGCCCAACACTAAACTCCAACCCCGCAGAAAGGGCTTGGCAAGCTGATTTTCTAGCCAGGTTGGCGAACTCGACCACCCTATTCGCATTCATGCAAAGAAAGGGCTTGGCAAGATGATTTTCCAGCCAGGTTGGCGAACCCGACCACCCCATTAGCTGTGGGGAGCAGGAGAGTGAGGGCCAGTGTGGAAGGGAGCAGGGTGACCCTCTTTCCACAGTCACAGGCTGGGTGTAACTACATCCAACCGCTAATATTTTTATTCTAATTGATTTATAACTGTTCACAATCTGAGCCCAGAGAGGGCTGCAGCGTGTCCTTGCTCATGGAGAATTCCAGTTTGGGGGATTCAACCCACCTAAGTTTTGGCTGGCAGTTTCCCCGCTGCCTCCCCTCTGCTGGCGCTACCGGCTGCCAGCGTGAGCGACTGCGCTCGGAGCAGCAGGCGACTGGTCCCTCCAGCCTTGGTGATGGTGCAGGAGAAGGCACGAGGTTGTTCCCAGAGAAGGCGACACAGGATTGTAAAGCCAGGCTGGCTGTTGCAGGTCTGCTCCGTCTTAGACTCTTAAAATTTAGGTGGAAAGAGACTTTTAGAGACCACCTCCTTCATTCCAGTGCTCCTAGCAGGGCTAATTTTGGCACCGGACCCACCTCCCAAGTCAGGTTGGGGTCCTTCCTCACCTGTGGTGTTGCTCACTGGGCATTTGGCTGAGCTGTTTCGGTACTCGGACTGGGGAGAAATCTTTTATTTTTTTTGTGTTTATTTTTTTTTTTTAATTGTTGCCTGAGTTTTCTGCCAGCTTGGCATGCTGGAACAGCTTTTCAGAGCCAGCGTGAGTAAGAGGGTGGGACCAGGGAGAGCACGACTATAGCAGCCAGCGGTTAGATTGGCTCGGGTGATCGTGAAACCGCAACATCCGGAGCAGTGGGCAAAGGGAAATCTCCTGGCAGCCGAGAGGCAGGCGGCTGGAGCCGCAGCGCCCGCCTGTCCCCAGAAGGTGCGGGGGTATTGGTCATCCCAGGCAGCATAAAACTTCCTCCTGGGAGGAGCCAGGATTAGCTCTGCGTTCCTCAGCAGGAGTCACATGAAGGCAATTGTTGATTTATTTAAATAAAAGGAGTTGGCAGCCTAATCAGTTTGGAAATTAATTTCCTTGTTAATTTGGGGGTTTTGACTTGCTCATGAATATTCACAAATACTCATCTTTTTTTTTTTTCTTTTTTTTTTTTTTCCCTCCCTCTATGTAATTTATTTTTGTAATTGTCAGATCACCTCTGAAGGTGACATTTCTCTCCTCGTTCTGCAACGCGGCAAATGTATTCAGTCTTGTGCCTTGGAAGAGGAACTCTGGCTTGGCACTGACATCGCTTTTGCCTCGTCTTTGCCCTGGAGTCCCCTGTAGCTTCTCAGCTCTCCTCCTTCCTCTCTGCATGCTGCCTAGAAAGAAAGAAGTCCGAGAGTCTCCTCCAGGAAGAGGGGTGGCCTGCGCTTGGTAATTGGCAGAGCTTGTCAAAATGCCCTATAATGGACGAGGAAAAGTTGCAATTGCCAGCTCAGGAGCGGGACAAAGTGGTTAATTTTTTTCTTACCGAGCCTAGAGTTTTCTGCTCCCCCTCCCACCCCGCGCTGCCGAGCACCCTTCAGTAGCACGTGAGGCAGCGTGACTAACATCTGTCACAGACACTTGATTTCTCTTATCTCCTTTCCTTAGGAGGAGGCAAAATCAGAGAAACAGAGGTGTGCATCTCTGGAGAGTACAGCTGATCTCTTCACCCTCTTTCCCAGCTCTCCGTTGCCTGCCTTTACTTATCCTGCCCTGCCCTTGCTCCTTTTCTGCACCAGGGAAGAGCACCTGGCCGCCACCGCAGGTTTCTCCCTTGGTGAGGTGTGCCTGTATCCCGCATGAGCCGGCCCCTGGGCAAGTAGCATGATACATGCCCAGTGGCCGCTTCCAGACCGGCTCATTCCTTTGGAAAACTCAGCTTTGGTACTGTTCGGAGTGTGGCATCTCGGGGCTTGGAGCTGTGCGAGGAGGGGCGGCCAACACTGCACCAGCCGTGGGGTCCTCACAGCGGCACTGCCAGGAAAGGGGGTGACTGAGAGAGTTTTACGATTGTGCGGCAAGAAAATAAGCCAGCAGCGATGCAAAAGGAACTGCAGGAGGTAACTGAGCCCCGGAGGGGGTGGTAGGTGGAGGTTAGTGGGGCCTCCCTCCTGGGAGCAGAAGCATGCAAGTAGCACAGCCGGGTGCCTGCCTCCCGCTGAGGGCACCAGCTCCTGATAAGCTCAGAAGAGAAAATGTGCGGAGAAAGCCAGCTAAGCCCAAAGTTGCTTTCTCTCAACCTTCGTAACGAGCTCTTCTACCCAGCTTTGACCCAGGAGGGTGGCAAACTCACACCTCCACGCTGCCTGCCTGCTCCATCTCCCATCCTTGTTACCTCCTCCACAGTCACATCTGACTGTCACGTTCCCACCTCAGCTCTTCCCTGCTTTTTCAGCTCGCCTGATTTCTTTCTCTCTCTCTCTCTCTCTCTCCTTCCTCGCCACCCTAACACAAGGCACCCACCCCTGGACCTTCCGTAATGACTACTGACCTTCTGCTTGTGTCACCACCCTGTGCTCTCTGTTTAAACACCTTTTGTCTGCTGTGTCTAAACTGTGTTGTTCATGGTGGCAGACCCATTAATATAGGTGGTACTGTGTGTCACGGGATCCTGCTTGGCTGGCTTCTAGGGCTGGTAGACCTGGCCTGACGTGTTCAGTAAGTTGCCTCTGGTGGTACCCGAATTAGTTGGGGGTACCTGAGCAGTAGACCGAGATGGACAGATGGGCTCGGAAAGTGTGATGATGTAGTGACACACATTTTAAGGATGAAGGCTGTTCATTCTTGCCCGAATTTTCATCTGCTTGTGGGACAATATTAGGTTTATCCTGAAGCTGATATTTTAATCCTGTGAGTACATTTCTCAGCAAGGCATGTTGTCCTCACTCTTTCAGGGAACTGACATCTCTTTGGCAATCGGCTGATTAAATCCCCTGGCAGCTCACAGCAGAGAGCATTTCAGCACGTCATTCCTGGCTTTTTTTTCTGCTGCATGGAAATAAATTGCATCTTCCCCTGCTCGGTAACTTCTCCGGTTAGTGTTGTTTAGGGTTTGAGAAATACACGGTAACGGAGAGTTATAGTGTGTGCTATCCTGCACATGCCTGCTTGCCTGAATCATTGCATTTTAGTGGCATCTCTTCTCTTATGGGAAGGAGCAGAAGCCACACACCTGGATATGCTTTGGAATTAGAAGCATACGGGACAATGATCTGCTGCTTTTTCACTGGAAGGAGTAGGTTGCTCTGGAGCTGGGGGTGTAAGGATCCCTGTTGGGCAGGAACGTGGTAACGTGGGACTGATGAACCTTAGCTACAGAGGGAGTTCATTTGGCCGCTGTAGGAAGGGCAATTAGTTACCGAACCTTCTGGCCAACGTGCCACAGTTACAAATCCCGTCATTTGAAAGGAGGAAAAAGTGTCACTGGCTGTGTCAAGGCAGCCAGAGGGGCTGCGCCTGAGGAGACCTCCAGCACAGGGCAAAAATCACAATGACATCCCAAGTGCCTGAGGGGGATCTCTCTGGTGTGGTCCCAGGCACGATGGCTTCTCTGCGGTGATAACCTCAGCAGGCTTAAACAAAAAGGGATTTTATTAGATCACCACGAAAAGTCTCAAGAAGCGTTTTGAACATGATTCAGCAGTGAGCCTTTCAAGGAATGGAGGATCCTTGCAGCTTAGGCTGCATTAGCAGGAGTGTAGCCAGCATATCAAGGGAAATTACTATTTCCATCCACTTGAGAGTTGTGAGGCCCCACCTGGAAGGTTATGCCCGGGGCTGGCTCCTCAGTACAAGATAGATGTTGACAAACTGCAGCATGGCCAGGAAAAGGGCCCCGTGGTGGAGAGGTGGAGCACATAATATGAAAGAAGAAGGCTGGGGGAGCTGGGTTTGTCCAAGAGAGAATGCCAAGGGGGCATCTAATCTAAGCTCCTGCTTAAAAGAAAGTTGTATTGAAGACGGAGCTGCTCCTACTTAAAGAAAAGTTGTAGAGAAGATAGAGCCAGACTCTGAGAAGAGGGCACAGTGAAAGGACAAGAAACGATGGACACGAGTTGCAACAAGGCATATTCTGAACATACATAAGGGAAAAAACTTCTTCTCCTTGAGAGCAGTTCAGCTGTAGGACAGGTGCCTGGAGAGACTGGGGAATCTCCACCCTTAGAGATATTCAGAAGCTGTATGAGCAAGGCCCTGAGTAACCTGATCTAGCTTTGGACTTACCCTGCTCTGAGCAGAGGATTGGACTAGAGACTTCTGGAGGTCCCTTCCCACCTGATTTTTTTCTGTTGATCAGTATTTTTGTGCTGCTGATCTGCTGTGAGCCAATGTTCAGCGTCTTCTTAATGTTGGAAGCCAGAAGGGTGGTATGCTTGCTTGGCCCTGTGGAAATGCATCTATGTTGACAGCAGCGTTAGCATGTATAAAGCCCTTCCGCATGAACGTCTCTTCTCCAGCTGGCTTGCCACCCTCTGTAACCCTACTTGACCCACCTTACTTCTGTTCCAAGTACAGGTGAATCTCCTAACAGCAGGACCTACTTGGTTTGGGGGTGACTCCCTAAGCTGCGACATCCATGCTCTTCTGCACAGCAGCAGCCACCAAAACGTCATTAGGAAACCATATTGCAGGATCTAGGAGTTTTTTTCCCCTACCACTACCTTCACCTCTTCAGAAGCAGAGAAACTTTAATAACTCCCTTACATTCTTGGCTGAGGTGTCTGCATGTTTCTGTACCATCAGAGAACATGCAATGAGTTTCAGGGGATCTCTGTTTTCGTTCAGAAGTTGCACGCTCACTTCGCAAGTCCCCCCTTGTCTGCCCGCCAGCCTAAGCCGTAGCGTTTAGTCCACCAGGAGGGCATAGTGGTGGGTGCTTGGCTGGTGCACCCCTCAAGCCACCCTCAGCGCTCACCACGGCGCTGCTAAAGCACCTCTAGGTGTTTACAGCCGCCTCGTACCGTTTCTCAATAAGAAGGATGGTGCTGAAAAAGGTGGGAGAAGAGGAGGGGAGAAGAAAGGGTGGAGAACAGTAAATTATCGTTTTAAGGCAGAAGCAAAACTTGAGAAGCTCTATCGCAGCAAGACTGGAGCTCGCCAGCTCACCTTCATATTTCTGTTTTTTTTATTTTTTTTTTCGAAACTGGCTGAAGAAACTGCAGTTTTGGGAGCAAAGATTTGCAGCATATCCATCAAATTCAGGGTAAGCATGCCAGGGCTGGAAAAAGAGAGCTATATTTCAGGAAGAGAGAAAACAAAGTACCCTGGGTAGCTGCAAACCCATTAGTCTAGTCTCAATAGAGCATAAGGTTAAGAACAAATTACAGAAGGAAAACAAAATTAAGGCTACAGCAGTAAGTGGAAAATGGAATCAAATACAGAATGGGTTTATCAACAAAAGCACTGTGTGCCCTTAACTTGATCCTTTTCTTTACCTCCTTTCCCTTACCTGGATGAAAAAAAAAAAATCGGTAAATCTAATCTAGCTGGATTTCAGTAGGGCATTTGGTATAGCAAAGGCTGGAAGGCAGCTAGATAAGCTAAAGGGAAAGGAATTAGTAGGAGAATTTTCGGTGGGTAAAATGCTGGGGAAAGGCAGATGACGTGTGGAGTCAAAAGGGAACTGCCACCATGGAGGAATGTAACTGGCCTTGGGAATAATTCTGCTTGCAGTAATGGCTCTAGCTCAGCAAAAAAGCAGCATGGAAAGGAAGTTTGCTGATTAAATGCATTTAGAAGAATTACTCACAGTCTGGAGCAGAGAAGTGTGAGGTCCTGTTCTTTGCTCCTGCTAACAGCAATGTCTTTTACACACAGACATTCGCTGGTTAGAAATGGCAGAAGAAAAGACAGATCTGGGTGCATTCATCATTCACGAGATGATTATGAAGCTCCGATGTGACGCGATCGCAAAGACAACAGCCTTAAAGAGATCATTACGTTAATCCTATTTAGGACGTTATATACAATTTGTCACCCGTAGTGGGAAGTGGGCTCGGGGCTGGCAGCAGTGGGGGGGAGCCAGAATAACAGAGTCTGCCTCTGTGCCTCCCCCTGCTCTCTGTGTGAGTGGACGCGAAGAAGGGTTGGCTTCTTCAGCGTAGCGAAAGGCTGAGATGGGTGAACTCCTCTCTAGAAATCCATTTTATACAGGGAGATGTTCCCAGCGAAAATGAGCCGCTGTGGAAGGGAAGGAGCTCCACCACGATTGAGGGAGGCAGTCCCTTTTCTCTTCAGAGTTTGGCTCTTTTTTAAGGCTGCACGGATCTACCTCTCCCTGCCGTTTGCTGTGCTTCCTTGGTAGGCAGAGCAGGTTTAGCACGACAAGCACAGCATTGTAAGAAAAGAGATGCTGAACACAGGCCAGCAAGGCCACGTTTTCCTGCTCCGTGCCCCAAAAGGGTCTTGCCTCAAAGGGTAAGAGATCAGCCCAAAGCCTCGTGTTCTTTATGCAGGCGACTGACTGCTTGGTGTTTCTCCCACATAACACCCGCTCCCATAAGCCCTCCGAGGAAGGAAACTGGGAGGGCTGGCCGACACTCCAGAGGGCTGTGCCGCCATCCAGCATGGCCTGGACGGGCTGGAGAGCTGTGCAGAGAAGAACCTCATGAGGTTCAACAAGGGCAAATGTAGGGTCCTGCACCTGGGGAGGAAGGACCCCAGGCACCAATACAGGTTAGGGGCTGATCTTCTGAAAAACACTACTGAGGAGATGGATCTGGGAGTCCTAGTGGACAGCAAACTTTCCATGAGCCAGCAATGTGCCTTTGTTGCCAGGAGGGCCAATGGAATCCTGGGCTGCCTAGGGAAGAGTGTGGCCAGTAGGTTGAGGGAGGTCATTCTCCCCCTCTGTTCTGCACTGGTGAGGCCACAACTGGAAAACTGCGTCCAGTTCTGGGCTCCCCAGTTCAAGAGAGACAGGGAACTACTGGAGAGAGTCCCGTGTAGGGCAACTAAGACGATTAAGGGATTGGAGCACTTCCCTTATGAGGAAAGGCTCAAAGAGCTGGGGCTCTTTAGCCTGGAGAAGAGAAGGCTGAGGGGAGACCTTATCTACGTTTACAAGTATCTAAAGGGTGGGTTGAAGGAGGATGGAGCCGGACTCTTTTCAGTGGTTCCCAGTGACAGGATGAGGGGCAATGGGCACAAGCTGGAACATGGGAAGTTCCACTCAAATATGAGGAAGAACTTATTTACGGTGATGGTGCCAGAGCCCTGGAACAGGCTGCCCAGGGAGGTCGTGGAGTCTCCTTCTCTGGAGATTTTCAAGACCCACTTTTATGCAGTCCTGAGTGATGTGCTCTGGGCAGCCCTGCTTTGGCAGGGGAGTTGGACTAGATGATCTCTAGAGGTCCCTTCCAACTCTGTCAAATCCGTGATTCTGTGATCTTAGGAAAGGCTCGGTTCTTTGGAAAAATACTCAAAAGCCCATGTTAACTAAATGTACCACACACGCCTGTGCAGGCAGCAGAGCCGAAAGGGTTCCATCACGGTGATTTTCAGCATCAGAGGGACAAGTGATAGGTCCCGAACTTGGTTTGCACCTGGATGGGGTGAGTGCTGGTCTAATGCCTGATTGGGACGGACACGCACACACAGAGTGAGTACAGCTTGCTGCAGCTTGCTTCTGCCAATAATTTCTGAGGTTTATTTAATTTAATTGGGGGAAATGAAATTGGGACGAGACCTCGGGCAGTCATCTAATTCATCCTTCTGACCCAGCGACAAGATTAAGTAAGCACAACTCATCCCTGACAGATATTTGTTGAACCTGTTCTCAACAGCCTCCAGTGACAGGGCTCCCTTGGCCAATCTAGTCCAGCATTTTATTGCTCGATACTTAAAAAGCTTTTCCTACCACACGGCTTAAGCTTTCACTGATGAAAATGAATCTGCCGATTTCCACGGCACCGTTGGGAAGTGCCTTTCCACCCTTAACAGTGCAATCTCCCCAAACCAGATGCATATACTTTTTGGCAATTGTGTGCACCTTTTGGCAAATCTGACTGTGTTTTTTTTTTTCTTTTTTTTTCCCCCACAGTTTGTTTATGAGAGCTTCATGCCTTTTGCTGTATCAAAAGCCTTGAAGTCAAGATGTATCACATCTACTACAACCCCCTAGTCCGCTAGGCCAGTTGCCCTGTCAGAGACAGAGGTTAGATGGGCTTGATGTGATCTTCCTGATGAATTGGCGTTGGAGGTTTTTTTTTTTTTTTTTTCCGGTTTGAAGCATACATTGCTTCAAAGCAAAAAGCTAGTTCATACATGCAGCTGCTGCCTGAAAGGGATGAGAAAGGGGCTTGGGGAGAGGGGCTTGGGGCTGTGGCGAGTTGGAGGGGCAAAACCAGCCGGGATAAAATGGAATGCCGGACAAGTAGCCTGCTGTTGGGGTGCTGAGAACAACAGGGTCTGCCAGGAGCCCCTTGGGTAAGTGCCAAAAGCCTGGAAGGACAGTCTGCTACGAGTGTTTTAACAGCCTGTAACATCAGGGATGCATCAAGTCTGTGCACTGCGAACCCCTCTGGAATTCATTATGGAGTCAGACACACGGAGAGGTTTTCAGAGTAACAGGCTTGGGCTGTGTCACCCTGGGCAGCTTTTCAGGTTTCAGCAGCTCTTGCCCCTTTATTGTATCCCAGAGCTTTCCCAGCGTCTGGAACAGATCCCTTTGGGCAGGGCTCCCAAGTTTCAGGTAAACATAATGTTCAGGCAAGTAATTTTTCAGATGTGTTTACAACATCATCAGTGAAAACTCACCAGCTGCCTTGCTTCTTCTCACCGTACTGTGGACAGCTTATCTCCCAGGATTACTTCATCCTCCTCCTCATGCTGTAGTTTCCAAAGAGCTAAGCTCAGCAGCAGTAGTGTTACCTAGTCACAGCACATCTGGCAAGCTTTCCACTGCTTCTCAACCTGTATCACATACCTGGACACTCCTGATTCCCCAGCAGGCAAGGCTTGTAGCCATATGGTAGGAGAGGGCAGCTCCTGATGAGAAGCAGAGCAAGTTAGAGACAGTTTCCTCACCATCATGTCCTTCTTCCCCATACCGATTCCACCCTTCCCTCGTTCCATCTCCACCTTGGATGAGGAAGTCACCCTGCCCTTGTTGCAAGAAGGCACAACTGCCAACATCCTCAGCCTGCCATCTCCTGAGATGGTCTCCCAGAAGCCATGACTTGTATTTGTGCTATACATTACTACATTATATTATATATATTATACAATTTTTGTGCTACAGAGTACACAGCCCCAGGACACAGGGCTGAGTGGGGACCTGCAACCACCCGTTCTGTCACACCGCTGGTACAATTTTAGCCCAGCCCAGCTACCACTGCTACTGCCTGAGAGACAAAACCCAGGCATGGCTGGGGGTGGCACACCATTCCCAGTAAGTGGTTTCACAGAATCACAGAATGGCTGAGGTTGGAAGGGACCTCTGGAGGTCATCTGGTCCAGCTTCCCCCTCCTCAAGCAGGGCCACGTAGAGCCAGTTGCCCAGGACCATGTCCAGGTGGTTTTTGTGTGTCTCCAACGAAGGAGACTGCACAACCTCTCTGGGCAACTTATGCCAGTGCTTGGTCACCCTCACAATAAAGAAGGGTTTCCTGGTGTTCAGAGGGAGCCTCCTGTGTTTCCGTTTGTGCCCACTGCCTCTGGGACCATCGCTGGGCACCACTGAATAGAGCCTGGCTCTCTCCTTTTTGCACCTTCCCTTCAGGTGTTTATACACATGGGGACAATCCCCCTGAGCCCTCAATCCTCCAGGCTGAACAGTCCCAGGTCTCGCAGCCTTTCTTCATAGGAGAGATGCTCCAGTATCATCTTAGCAGCTCTTCATTGGATTCTCTCCAATGTGTCCATGTCTCTTTTATATTGGAGAGCGCAGAAGTGGACACAGTACCCAGGTGTGGTCTCACCACAGCGGAGTAGAGGGGAAGGATCACCTCCCTTTAGGTGCTGACAACACTTCATCTAATTAATCCCAGGATACCATTTACCTTCTTTGTGACAAGGGCACATTGCTCGCTCCTGTTCAACTTGGTGTCCACCAGGACCCCCATGTCCTTTTCTGCCAAGCTGCTTCCAAGCTGAGTGGCCCCCAGTATATATTGGTGCATGAGATTGTTCCTCCTCAGGTGCAGTACTCTACAGTTTTGTCAGCTCATTTCTCCAGCCTGTTGACGTCCCTCTGGATGGCAGCATGACCCTCTGGCATTTCTGCTACTCCTTCCAGTTTGGTGTCATCAGCAAACTTGTTGGGGTACATTCTGTCCCGTCATGCACATCATTAATGAAGATGTTGAACAGGACTAGACCCAGTATTGACTAGGTACTGGCCTCCAACTAGACTTTGCACCACTGATCATCACCCCCTTGGCCCAGCCATTCAGCCAGGTTTCAACCCACCTCACTGTCTGCTTATCCATCAACAGCTTGTCTGTGAGAATCTCACAGGAGACAAAGGCCCTATTGAAGTCAACGTAAGCAATATCCACAGCTCTGCCCTTGTCTACCAGGCCTGTCATTTCATCATAGAGGGTTATCAAGTTGGTTAAGCATGATTTGCCCTTGGTGAATTCATGCTAACTATTCCGTGTGGTTTTCTTCTCATCCACGTGCCTGCAAATGATTTCCAAGATTAGCTGCTCCTTTACCTTCCCAGGGATCAAGGTGAGGCTGATTGGCCTGTAGTTCCCTGGGTCCTCCTTCTTGCCCTTCTTGAACATAGAAGTGAGGTTTGCTTTTCTCCAGTCTTCAGGTACTTCTCCCAGGTGCGATGATCAATCAAAGATTATTGAGAGTGGCCTCGCAATGACGTCTGCCAGATCCCTCAGCGCTTCTGGGTGCATCCCATCAGGATTTGAGGTGGTTCTTCTGTTTCAGAGGCAAGCAGGTCCAGCTGCCTGTATCTATCAGAGTGTTCTGTCTATTTGACAGAGCACTGTCCTTTTCTCATTTTGTGCACTCCATCTTTATATTCCTCACACTTCACAGTGCAGTCTGATTTCTGGGTAGTTTTCCACTATACAAGCTGAGCTCACAATGTAGTTGCAAACTTGTTCCTGAGGCCTCTTGAAAGACCCAAAAGCTGAGCTCCTGGATTATTTACTGTTTCTCTAGGTGAAAGCACCTCTAACTTTAAATGCAGCTTTAGGGAATCCAGAAGTTGCCAGGTTGTCTGCCCGGAGGGATGTGTCTGCGCAGGGGCACACGTTTCCCACCCAATCCCTCATCAGAAGTAGCGAGTCCCTGGGCCAGGGCAGGTGAGTCCAGAGCTGCAGCAGGCAGTGCTCTGCAGGTTCAAGTACCTCCTTCCCACTCAGCTGGCTGGGCTCTTCCTCCCAGACGGGCTGGCGTGATGATCTCCACATCCTCAGGGCAGTTCTCAGTCTCAGCTAGATGCTCAAGTGTTCCTAGAAAATCTTTTGCATCGTCACCGGGCCTCATTTTAGCAAGGATGCTTGTGTTTTCCAGGGACTCCCTGAGCACCACGGTCACCTGGGGCTTTGCTTCCTCCAGCCTCACAGACAGAGTGAGCTTCTGTCACAGAAGCCTTTGGCGCTGTCTGGGGAGCAGCTGCCACCTGAGAAATCACTCCATGCTCATTACCTCTCTGCCTTTTCTGGAACTGAGCCCTTCAGGACTGCCAGCTGCCAGCCTCAGCTTCCCCCAGACCAGCTCCCATCATCTACATGTGTTCACCATGGCAGGCATGGCCCAGCTGCCCTTCTGGGTCAGTAAGGAGACCATTCTAGGCAGAGAGCAGGCCCTGCATACAATCCACACGTAAAAAAAACTCCAGAAAGTAGGCGATAAATTTAAGAAATGCTGCTTGACACCCCAAAACTGCTGGAGATCAGGATGACATCACAAAGCCTGGCTGGACAGTAGGACACTGAGCAGCCTTTCTTGGGCAGGACCTGATTTGTGGGTGCACTTTGTAGTGAACCTCCTGTAAGCCGCTGCTTAGGAAATACATACCCAGCAGCAAAGACTGTAAGAAACTTTCGTAATAATTACGAGTTTCTAAAGCACTAATGGTTTAATGCAGTGAAGAAGGTGAGCTGGAAATGGCAGCAGCGTGGATAATTGGGGACGGGTGTAGAGAGGGAGTCCCTCTGGCCATTCTTTGCTTCTGTACTTGAAGCTTCTGCAATCACCACGTATTAAAACTGCCAAATTTTTCAGCCCTGGCTCTTGTACGCTGTGCATATCTGTGGCCCTGCTGGCAATCCTGGCCTCAATTCCCTGCTCTTAATATGGAGAGCCCAGGATGGGGCTGAAGCTCCTGACAACCTTCTAGCATCCTTCACCTGAGACACAGCAGCCTCCATGGTAGAAACAGCATGACTGCATCTGCACAGAAGGGCAAACAGCTTGCTGCTGCCAGGGATCACCTGAGTCCTCTCCAGCTGTGCTAGAGCCGAATCTGCTGGGCTAGCTAAACCCGCTGGTGGAGATGGCTCTCCCCCACCCCAGTGACTTTGCGGTGCAGTGGGTGGTGGCGTGGTCTCCCAGTGAACGCTGGTGGTGTTCTTCCCAGAGCACCGATGCCGCGCGGCCTGCCAGAAAGTTTTTCCTGCCAGTGTTGCAGCAGAGTGGAATGCCTGGTGAAATCTTTACCCCAGGACGTCCTAATCACATATCATCGCCTTCTGTCCTTGAACGTGCTGCACTGAACGTGCCTGGGTATCCCACGGACAGGAACACTTTGGTTTTTTGTCTCAGAGGTGCGAGCCTGGCGTTTCCCCTATGCCTGCCCCCGAGGGACTGGCTCTCCCCTCCTTGCTTATCCCCTTGGGGGCTCACAGTGTCCCAGGTGATGCTCCCTGCGGTCACCCCAGAACGCTTTATCCTCGATGCAGCGAACGCAGACGGGGAGCTGGCAGTCCCTCTGGCAGCTGCCAGCTCAGAAGGAGCAGAAGTGAGGTTGCCTGGGCATGTACTTTAACTCCAAATGTCCTGTTTTTCCACAAGTTTGCGTTTTGATGAACATAATGTTCTGGGAAGGAACGAGCTATCACCAAGCAACATTAACTCTGTGTTAACAAAGGGTTTTGACATTGAGTTTAAGCCTGAGGACAATGCTGGCACAGGAATGAATTGCACAGGCTGGGCCACGGGTACGCTGAGGTTGGAAATGAGAAGGAGCTTCCTACCTGCCAGCCCAAGGGTCTGGAACAGCCGTTCCACAGCAGCGGCGAGGCCAGGATGAACTTGTTTTGGGACTAGAAGTCTCGGGGCAAGAGCATGCAGTGGGGCTGCCTGCCCCAGGCCAGGAGATCTCTGCCGGTCCTCTCTTCTGACGCAGTTGCAGGACATTTTCATAACAACTTTGCTCTTAAAGCAGCGCAAGCCAAGCCAGGCACCCCCGGGGCTCGCCTGGAAACGGCGCTGGCTGTTTGGGGCTGCGGGGAGGGTGTCCTGGGGACACTGGAGAGCGTGCTGTAGGGGCTGTAATTACCCAGGGAGCGCAGGATGCCAACCCCGGCTGCCTCCGGCGGGCAGAGAGCTAGCACGGAAATTGGAGGGGACAGAATGTGACAGGGAGGCCCAGGACTGATGGCCTCAGGTGACGGCTGGGTGTCTGGCAGATCTGAGGGGATTTTGGATGAGCAGAAGAGGGCTCCTCCACACCACAGCCCAAGGGAGCGTGCGTCCTTGTGAGCTGGGTACTTAGGGGGCTTTGACGCCAGCTCCTCCACTGCCTTCACTCTTCATCTTCATGATGGATACTTCATTCATCTTCATGATGGAGACTTGGTACCTAGCCTGGGCCAGGGCCCACCATTCACCCCTTTCCTAGGCAGGGCAGTCGGTCGGATAAGACCAGCTTGGCACTGGGTAGCAAAAGAGGATGAGAGTAAAGGATGCTCCAGGAGCAGCTGTCAGGGGGGAAGATGACAGCAGCTCTCCCAGGGCTGGGTGCTACAGCGAACCAGCGGCGTCTGCCTTGGAGCATCTCCTGCCTCACTTCCTCCCGCCGCCAGCCCCGGACACCAGCAGCCCTGGGACACAGCACACAGCTCCCAGCACCCGCCTGCACACAGCTGCCCAAAGCAGAAATCCTTGCGTGAAATACTTCACTGCCTGGTCACAAGTGGATTATAGGAGCCCGGGGATAAAATGGGAGTTGCAGCAAGCTCGGTGGTTGACTTTCTCTTTTCTGTTTTTTTACAGACTATTAAGGCATTGCCTACATCTTCCTCCATGAGGAGGGTTAGGGGTTTCAAGCCGCGCTGCTGGCTCATAACCAAGCAGAAGAGAAAAGGGAAAATTAGCATGAGGAATGTTGCTGAAATGGCTTGTATGCGTTCAGAGGTTAGTGTTGATATTGTATTGCTGCCGGTGTTACGGCTGGTGAGTTTAGTAGATGTTTTTAATGGAATCTGATCTTTTCAACAACGTAGGGCACCTGTATGGAGACTGTTTGCCTATATCTGCAGATCCACAGCCATATAGGACAGATCTTTAATCACGGAATCACAGAATTGTCAGAGTTGGAAGGGACTTCTAGAGATCATCTGGTCCAACTCCCCTGCTAAAGCAGGATTGCCCAGAGCACATCACTCAGGACTGCATAAAAGTGGGTCTTAAAGACCTCCAGAGAACGGAACTCCATGACCTCCCTGGGCAGCCTGTTCCAGGGCTCTGGCACCATCACCAGAAATAAGTTTTTCCTCGTATTTGAGTGGAACTTCCCATGTTCCAGCTTGTGCCCATTGCCCCTCGTCCTGTCACTGGGAACCACTGAAAAGAGTCCGGCTCCATCCTCCTTCAACCCACCCTTTAGATACTTGTAAACGTAGATAAGGTCTCCCCTCAGCCTTCTCTTCTCTAGGCTAAAGAGCCCCAGCTCCTTGAGCCTTTCCTCATAAGGGAAGTGCTCCAATCCCTTAATCATCTTAGTTGCCCTATGTGGGACTCTCTCCAGTAGTTCCCTGTCTCTCTTGAACTGGGGAGCCCAGAAGTGGACGCAGTTTTCCAGTTGTGGCCTCACCAGTGCAGAGCAGAGGGGGAGAATGACCTCCCTTGAGTGACTGGCCACACTCTTCCCTAGGCAGCCCAGGATTTAAGAAACAAGCTCCTCCAGAAAGCAACTTTAATTCCTGATGTTGTAACACTGGCGCTTTTTTCTAAGCTCGGATGCCTTTGGATATTTTAGTGAGCTATTGAACTGCTGGATGGCACGTCAGTGTCCAGAGCCTAGCCTGGCTCTGCATGGATTAAAACCGACTCCCTGTGAGTGCAGGTCTGCGGGCCCTCCTGGGGCACGGGTTTGGTGTTCCAGCTTCCCCGTTAAATACTCGTTCTCTGACTGCACTAACTGGCAAACTCAGCAGAGGCCTGGAACGTGACCTTCATCTAAGCCGCGTCACCTCCAGCGCACGTTGCCTTTGGATCAGGGCTGAGGCAGGCGGGGGAGGCTCAGGCTGCTGCTCCTGAGATAACTGGAAGGATCAGGAGAGCTGGGTGAGCGCTCAGTCTAAACAATGGCTTCAGAGTCAGAGTTGTGATCGTACCCAAATTAATTTCAAATATGCACAGTAACACAAGAAGCAATTTGCATAAGACGTCACATGGAGTTGCATACAATTTCGCATATTTAAACAAAATACAATAAAGCACAGCTCAGGCGGGTACGTGAGATCGTTTGTGCAGTGAACCGTGCAGAGAAACGACGTACAATTATCACAGAAGAAGAAAACAAATGGCAGTAACCACCCAGGATGCAAAGTCAGCTCAAGAGTTGGGAAACACCCGCCTCTTCCTTCATCCAGCCATCCTGATAGATCCTTGGATTCACATTAACATTACATGAGCGTGTGCTACTTTTCCACCAGGCCCTTCTGGTGCAGAGGATGGTGCTCGCTGTATCATGCCACTACTCACTCCTTCACATTTGCATCCTTGGCTTCATTTTTGCAAAACACTTTTCTCGTGCGTCATTCTTTCTGGGCTTTCTATTGCAATTCCTCTCCGAGCCTGAGGGACCCCTCTCTCACCACGCACCTCTCCAGGTGGCACTGTTCTTGCTCTCTAGTGGTAAAGGCCAGAGGCCGAAATACTGGCTCTGGGAGCCCAAAGGCAGATGCTGACAGCCTCATTTTTTGGTGGTCTCGGCACTGTGCGTGTTCAGAACGCAATCCCTATAGCTTAGTTCTTTGGTGCCTTTTGGTGCATCAGATGACGTGGCCTCCATCTCAGCTCCTGGAGAACGATGACCGAACAATTAACATTAGAAAAGGGAGCTGGCAAGAAAAGGGAACAACATCCCCGAAGTGAGAATGTATCATCCTTCCGAGTGAACATCAGGAGGGCTCAGATCTTTAAACCTGCAAAAGGGGCTTTCACCCCCCTGACCTACAGTCTGTGACAATTGTCCATCCCTGACACGCGGGCTGGGTCTGCTCTGCTGCGGTGAGGCTGAGCTCTGAGGGCTGAGCCATGAGCCTGTACAGTGGCCTCTGCTTCCCCCTCCCTCCCCAGGAGGCAGGGGAGGATGCGGGTGCTGCTCCTGAGACAACTGGAAGGATCAGGGGAACTGGAAAGGTGCTCAGGCTCCATCAGGGCTTCAGCATCAGCAGCACCCTGGTACCTGTGAGCTCCCAGACCCTCGCTTCACCCATTTTGTCTTGATTTACTCAGCTCTTTTAAAGCCCCCCAGCTCTAAATTTCCATCCTGATCCATTCCTCTTCCTGCCCCACCGTTAAATCCTAGCCACAATTTCTGGTTCTGTCTACTCTCTCCTCACTGTGCCTTTTCCTCTCCTCCCTCGTGTTTCTGCTCTCTCATAACTCTCTTCTTTAAGGCCTTTGCTCGACAGCTTCAGCTCCTTGTATTTTAGTTAGGCAATTTGTTTCTCTCCGCAGGACTGCCTGAGCGTCAGCTAAGAACTGTCACCAAAACCCTGGAAGACGCAGTATTATGCTTAGTCACCATTTCGTCCCAACCCTCCTCTAACTTGCAGGTACCAGGGGAAAACCTGTCTCTTCCTCGTTTGCTGCACTTAGAATTACCGCACCCTGTTGTTAGCTACAAGTAAGCTGGTCATCGTGAGCAGCTGCAAGAACCCCCCCCCTTTAGCCAGGACAGTCCTTTTGGTCTTCACTTTTGCCATGGAGGTCCTGATGCTTGGAATAAGGGAAATCTCATTATAAAGGAGGGAATGACACCTCTCCACCACCTCTTGCAGCTCCTGCTGTGCATACAGCAAATGCAAGATAACACTAAGCAGAGCCTCGGACCCCACTTGTGTCATGTTCTCTCGCACGCAGTATGTCACACAAGAGAGGAATTGGCAAAGCAGAAAAAGGGACTGGAAAGAAACCATTTCAGGCTTAAATAACTCATCCTGGCATCGCCAAATGGGTCTGAATCGATGTAATGAGACTGGCACAAGCCTCCACTGTGTGTTTAACCGTTACGCTCATGTTTTGGTTCATGAACACATTCAACCAAAGCTGTGTGGGTCCACAGTGCACCAGCCTGGCTCGATCGATTCCCCTGGCACTAGCAGAGGACACCCACCACTGACTGCCCTTTCATTTAGGAAAGGTTCAAGAGGCTCTTACTTTCTGGACTGCTTTACCAAGGCTTGGATGGTCCTTGAGAGAATCACGATGCCTGTCCCATCATCCTTCCTTAGGCAACCTGACTGGGAAACCAACCATCTCTTCAGCCAGGCCAGGCTGTAATGCACATTTGACCAGTGCATGCTGTAGACATCAAACTATGTTCCTCTGACATTCAGAAAATTAGTCACCCCGGGCTTGTTTGCTTGCTTGTTTGTTGAACCCTCGCGGTATGTCCGGCCGTCGATGAATTCTGGGCTTCAAACTAGACTTGCTGCCCTAGAGCATCTGCTCTTCTGCCACTGGAGCTCTAACGAGGAGCCACAGAGATGCAGGACAGGTCCCTGAAGCAGAGACTGGCATTTGTTTCCCTGCCAGATCCCTTGTAGGGATTGATCTGAAGTTGAAGATGGTTTTGCTTGTATTCTGGTCACTCCCAGAGAAAGCTGGGCTTTGGATCAATGTGGAATGCGTCACTGAATGGTCTATTATTCACTGAGTGCAATGTGCACTTGGAGACACAGCAGCCCTCAGTAAAGATTCAATTCTCCCTCCGAGGATCAAAGCAGGAATGAACCAAGGGAACTACTCGACTCCTTTGCATGACGCTGAAATGAGTGGCTGCTTGTTTCGGAGCCATTCTTCGTGGCAGTTTCAAGTCGTGCGTTGCTCCTAATTAAACGGCCATCTACACAGCCACATCCCTTTGGCAGGATGCGGAGATACCTCTGTTTTAAGCTGTCTGTCCCCTCTGCATCCAGGCTTACACTTGAGCTCGCACAGCTCATCCATGCTGCCCCGAGGAGCACAGTGATGCCCACAGCTCCACAGGTGCTTTCCCACCACTACCCTCGTGCCCACAGCGTCGGGCACCCTGCGAAGGCACACAAAGCGGCAGTAGCCAACAGGACAGGCCCCGGGGGGAAGGCAGAGCTGGAGCACGTGGAGTCCTAACTGCTGCAGAAGCTCCTTGAGCAGTGGAGGCAAGGGAACACTCTAGCTCGCTGCCAAATCCCTGCATTGACAGGTGCTTCCAGTTGACAGTTGCCTGATTTTTTTTTTTTTTTTTTTTTTTTTTCCATAATGGGATAATTTATTGCAGGTTATAGAAGGCACTCAGCTGGAGGGAATCCCAGCTTTGGGAGATGCTTTCATAATGTTTTTCTGAAGTAGTCTCTTTCCCAGGAAATCACAGTGATCAGCAATACCTCATGCTTGGTTTTTGACCACATGTTGGGGTGATTTTTGTGTGCCTTGATGTGGTTGTACAGTTTTTAGGCGTTCTTCTTTGATTTAGATAATCACATCCATTCCTCCCCTCTCTGCTGTCCTCGTTCAGCATGCAGCTCCCCATTCTAGCTCCCTGTTGGAGAACAGGATGCTGGGGAGATGCTAGGGAGAAAGTCAAGGCTGGAGTTGGGGAAGGAAGGGAGATGGTGGGGAAGGAGGCAGGGCTGGGACCAGACTGGAACGGTGGGAAGTCCACATGGGCATGTGGGCAAGAGTAATGTAGTGGGGAGTGGTGGTGGGAAGGGACTCGAGTAGGGAGTCAGGAAACCAGAATTAAAAACAGCAGCTTGTGGAGCTTCTCCTGTGAGGCAGAAAGCGAGTCCTGGTGAAGAAAGGGAGCTTTTGACTGAGCTGCTGCAGCCTCAGCCTCTGCCGAGGGGGCACTGGAGGAAAAGCACCTGATGACAGAGAAGACAGCAGGAAGGACTGAAGCTCTGGCTGGAAGCAGATGAGGTTTCTGCAAGACATTTCACTGCACTGATGACTATGTGAGTTTGTAATTTCAGCACAGTGAGAACCTATCGCCTTCTCAGTCGAGTCTCTCCAGCCTGCCCAGCCCCAGAGCTGCCGTATGTGGTTGACTGGGGGGGATCAGCCCAGAGCACAGGCGACTGGCCACCTAAAGCAACAGGGGTGAGGGACTCCCTCCTCCCGCACTCAGCACAGGGGCAGAAGAGGTGCTGTTCATCCTCTTGTGTGTACATGCCCTGGGACAGCCACCACAGGCATGTGTCTGCTCTCCCATGGGCCTGGGGCCACCTCCAGCCCACAGAGATCCTGTCCAGGGCACAGGGTGCCAGGTGGAGAGGTCTGGCCCGGCGGCAGGAGGTAGTTCTGGGTCCTTCCAGTGGGAAGAGACCTCAGGACAGAGTCCGAGGTTAGGTCAGGGCTGGAGTGCCTGTTCTTTCCTCTGGAAGTAAAGCAACCGAGCAGGGACACCTCCTATGCCTGAAAGACTTGGACAGCAAGTGGACTGAGGGACCAAGGGCCAGGGACCATCCTCAGCATCCAGCAATCCTCCTACCATTGCTGGGGAGCAGCCCTTCAGGGCGGCCACCGTGTCTGGTGCCAGTCTCCAGCAGCCCCTCGGCGCCCTCCCCAGCACCGATCGCTGCAGGGGCTTGCAAAGAGGGGGAGTTGCAGGAGACGAGGATGCTTAATTACAGAGCAGCCCTGGAAACCAGCAACAGCAGCGGCACTGTGGCCAGGAGGGGAGGCAGCAGGGCTGTAAATAGAAATTGCGGAGGCAGCCGCGGGGAACAGAGTGAGGGAGGCTTCTGCGCCTGCATCGCTCCGTCTCCCTCCCTTCCCTTCAGCTTCTCTCACCTCTCCCGGCCACCCTGGCTCCCAGCACAAACTGGCGTGTTGACAAGCAGCCCCAAAGCGTGCCCGGGAGGCAGCAGCTCCAGAGGCAGAACAGCCGCCCTGGGTAGAGAAGTGGTTGTGCAAGGCATCCTCCATCAGGGGCCACCTCCCATGGAAATCTGCGAGGAGGGTCAAAAGGACCACTTTGGCCAGCAAGGAGACCAAGGCAAGATGGACACGGGGTCAAATCGCCCCATCTACCCCTCCAGAGGAGGCTGAGGGATGCCAGATGTCTGACACCCTGTCCCGCAGTGGTCTGCCCAGGGTGAAGTCCCTGTTGTCCCACCCTGACGTCTCCGCTACAGCCTCTTCCACAGCAGCGAGAGCCCTGCTTTCAGTATTTTGCAAAGGTTTATTTAAAAATGTTGAAACTAACATCCCACAAGAATTGAATATTTCACCACGAGGAGAAGAGAAATCCTACAAAAATATATGTCACAGCGCACAAGGGCAGGGGAGGGGGGGGGGAAGAGCGAGACCGAGCGGGGAAGCAGGAGGGAGGACGGGAGCGGTGGCAGAACGAGACCGAGTGGCGAAGGGAGAACAAGAGAGGAGCAGGGGAGAGCGAAACAGCAGGAGGGGAGAGATAACCAGGAGGGAGACCGTGGTACAGGACGGGAGTGGGAAGTGGGAAACCAGTGGGAGAGGGGAAAACAGCAGGAAAAAAGGAGTAGAGAGCCAGCAGTCGGTGAAGGAAGGGTTCCCCCCCCCCCGCCATGGTCTTGCCAAGGTAGGGCCAGGACTACAGTGAGACAGCAGCGGGGGGTTGCGATGGGGCAGCTGGAGTTTGGCCCAGGGCTTTTGTGCTACAGGACTCGGCTCTAAGGCTGTGCCATAGTTTAATCCAGAGCAGTCTGAAGGTGATCGTGTTTGAGAATTTTGCAGGGAATGAGCAAACCGCTCTCCTCCAAGAGCTTTTCCGTATCGGGAAAGGGAGTGGGGAATGAAGGGACCAGATTTGCAAGGGCACTTAGGTGCCGTTGAAGAAGAGGTAGATAGCCCTCTCTGAAGACGTGGGATGCTTGGCTGGATGTGAGTCCCTGTAAACAAGACCGGAGGAACGCTGTGAAAGCACACACCAAAGGTCTGCTCCCCTGCTTACCAGTCACAACCAACCAGATGGGAAAACCCAAGCAGGATTTGGCCTTGTGGTCACGTCACTCTGCTGGGGAAGGAGAGGGAGACTCCAGTTCCTGCCCTGGAACAGTGCTGGGTGGAGGGGAGAGGTTCTCCTCCAGACCTTCCCTCTTTCCCACTGGGCTCACAGAGAGACCACCCTTGTGTTAACAGAGCCACATCCCTCCAGGAGCTCAGGGCTAGCACGGTGCCTTCCACTCACCCAGCCCACCTCAGTGTTTCCTTTTAATGGCACAGAAATGTTGGGCAGGCTCAGTCTAATGCTACCAACACTTTCAGTCGTTTTCCCCCGCACACCTTTCTCTCCGTAAAATTTCCACTGGCAAAAAATTAATCCAGATCTTTCTCCTCCAGTCACCTAGAAAACAGGGAAACCTGACGGGCTGTGACTGAGAAGATGCTGGCCTCTGCCCTGGCTTGGTACTTGGTGCTGTCAACCCGTCTGCGTGTGCGTGTCACAGAATATTAGCCTGGGCTAGGGAAGAGACTGCAGGCACGCTCTGGCTCCGGTCTGCGGATGGGAAGATGGTTTATAAGGCTCCAGCCATGGAGAAAGCAGAACCAGTAAGATTATTTATTGACTGGAAGAAGCTCGTGTGTCCACAGGTGCTTTGAATGTTTCGTTCCAGGGACAAAATATATCAATGAAAGTTTGGGCAGGACGATGAAGTTGCTTCCCATATCTAACCTGTTTTGTGTCAGAGGGTAAATGACTGTCACAAAAACATGTTTGGCTAGAAAAATTGGTCTTGGAATAGATGTTCAGCATATCCAAGCTTCTGTCACTGCAAGAGTTTTCTCTACTGCATTCCCCGGCTTCCCCCTTACCACAGCATCCATGAAAGGCTTCATTCCCTGGAGATACTTTTAACAAAAACAGAGACATGTTAGAGAGGGGGAAAAAAAAACCTACGCAAAACACTGAAATCTGATTTGTTTGTAGAGTTCACAAAAGCCTGGCGAGCAGAGCGCAGGGCTTCCCCTCATCCGGCGTTGGAAAATGTTTTCACTACGGCACCTGCGGTGCCCTGCCACTTCCTTACAGACCTTCTCTCCATGCAGCGCGTGGGATGGGGAAGTCCAAGGACAGCCCTTGAAGTGGTAGAGTCTAAACTCTGGCCTTGTTTCAACGAGCGCTATTGATCAAAGAGAAATCTAATTAATCTGGTCTGGAAGATTACTTAAACCGGTTGAAGGCATTATAGTGTAAAATGCCAGCAATAAGCAGCGCAGCCTCTTGCCAGACAGATGGCCTTCTCCAGCCCCGACGTGCCAGCGAGAGGAGGAACAGCCCCGAGCTGCCCTCGGCTGGTGGGGGCTGTGGCAAGCGGGGCAGCGGGCAAGAACGGCCATCTGCCCCCCTTCTCCCTCCACCCGCAGCTCGAATGTCTCCACCAAAACCTTGAATGAAGCCTGAATAAGGAAAAGGCTCAATAACAGATTTATCTGGGGTAAAGCAATAATATCCCCTACTATAAGTGGCAACTCAACCTGTGCTTAGACTAGAGACCTCCGGAGTCCTTTTCCACCTACACCTTTCAGCCATTCTGTGCTTTTAATAAGCCAGTAATTTTATTTGACCTGTCATTTTCTCCAAATCTCTACTGTTTTTTGCGAAGCTTATTGCAATTTACTCTCTCATTTAAATGTCCTTCACGGTGAGTCAGATGAGACCCGAGATCACCTAATGGTTCAGCTGGGTAAATGGGCAGAAACAGGCCTCTTATGAAATTCCGTGTGCTTTGTCCTATAAAGAATAGGCTTTTACCGCACAGATAAAGGATGAAAGGGCCATTTCCTTTTCTCCAAGATGACTTCTGTCAGAGATCTTGTAAGGTGCATTAGGGCCTTCAAATTGTGGGTGAGTTTCCTGTCTCCGGCCACATCAGGCCAGCAGCTGAAGGTGTTTGTACAGTATAGGGGCAACTTTGCCTAAATCTGCATCATTTCAGCTCAGTGGCTGTCAATGCGGGGGCCTGTGAATAACTTTAAAGCTGTCCACAAAAGCCAAGGGAGAGCAACTATTGTCATTAAGCTGAAATTTGCCATTTCACACTTTCTCAAAGTGACACCCACGGGTCCATGCATAGGAAGAGGTTGAGACGCACTGACCTTGCTCACACAAGTAACTGCCAGTGGGGCTGCCTGACCTACGGACCACCACAGCCCCAAAGTACGTGCTCAGGCAACCAGTTTGCACCGATACCTGTGCCGTTGGTTTCAGTCCCCCACCAGCTGGGACAACACACTGACGAAGGCTAGCACCCCAGATACCCGCTCCCTCATGGCCTTGGCGAGTGTTGCCTCTTGGGTCTCCAGTCACCCTGCATTCCAGGAGAGACCCACCAGCAGTACATGGCAACCCTCCCAACGTTCCTGAGGTCAGCTCTAAATTGTTCTTTGTCACCCCAGGCACACAGAGTCATATCTGCTGCTTGTCGCCTGTGCCATGAGTGTCTGACAGGAATTCCCTACCTCAGCCCAGCAAAACCCAAATTCCTCGTGCCCAGCTATATCTGCATGCCACGCTTTAGCTGCTTCAGCAGTACCTCAATGGACAGGACACTTGCTAAGTAACATGGTGGGCAGAGGGCTTTGTCTCAGATTTTTCTGCAGAACATTACCATAGACTGATGTCCATCAGGAAAAACTTCGCCGAAGGAGACTGAGGGGACGGAGGGGGACAGCAGGGAGGCTCCCAAGAGATTGAAACGTTTGGAAAGCTAAAGGAACTTTTTCCAACTTTAACTGGCAAGAGTGGGGGGAGGAACTGAGAGAAAACAATTGGGGATGGAGAGGTGAAGAAAGATACAAACTGAAGAGAAAAATAGCAGAGGAGTGTTAGGCGGAAAGAACATGGAGAGATGTGAGAATCTTCCATCCAGGGGGGAGGTAATGTTTCCTTAAGGAAATGGGTTGCTGAGGGGACCCAGGTGCTACGTGAGCCCCTTCTGCCCAAGCTTCACCCACCCTTGGGACTCTCGGGAGGGCCAAGGCCTCGGCAACAGAAGAACCTGCCACCGCCTGAGCCCTGGCTCAGGGGAGACCGAGCCCCGGCAGGCAATCCTGCAGCCACTGAACTCCAGACGTTCACTTCAAAGCACACAACATGGGAAGGGACACACAGAGGGGTGAGGGCCCACGGGGACAGGGGTACGCCTTTCCACCTCGCCTACCCCAATGTCAGGCATGCACTGGTGAGAGAGTCATGGAGGTCCAGAGGGGTGTGTGTGTGTCTGCGTGTGTGCTAGAAGAGGGGCCGGGGAGGCCAAGATTTCACACCACCACCAGCTGTCTTCCCTCCCCGCCGTCCTGCTCTCTCATCACCCTGTCCTGCGTGGGCTGGGGGGTAGGGGGTCCCCAGCCTTCCCCCAGTGGGAGGCTAGGGCGGCCCAGCTCGTCCATTTGCCCAGGCACGTCCTGGCGGAGTTAGTTAATCATGGTGGTGGCGAGCCGTGGCACAAGGAGGTCGTTTGTTCCTGGGGGTAGCAGAGGCGGCGGGAGTCGGCGCTGGCCGGCTGTGACATCGGAGGGTGGGACAGCCAGCTCTGCTCCTCCTGTGAGCATCACAGGTTCACCAGGGGGATTCTGGGGGGGGAAAAGGGAATTGGAAGTTAATTAGCGATGGGTGCTTACGCCGTCCCACTGCCCCCGCTGACCGACCAGCCCCTTTGCCCTGCCTCAGCCTGCCTGTCCCCCTGTCCCCTGCCACCCCCTCCCTCCCCAGCTAACCGGCCACTCACCGGTTGAGCTGGAAGGCCGTGCTCTTCCCATGGCCCCCTAGTTTCTCCATACCCTCCTGGCCTTGCCTGGACTCCTCCGTCTCAGGTGTGGGGGTCAGGGAGTCACCGTAGGGCCCCAGGATGCTGACAGTGGTGGGGGAGAGGTCCGTGAGGGGCTGCTGGCTCTCCTGCTGCCTCCCACCGCTCTGCTGCCCCGAGTGACGCCGGCGTTTCTGGTTACGGTCCCAGCTTTGGAGAGAGATGAGGGGTGAGATGAAGAGTGCCCCTTCAGACAAGCCCCAGCCCTCGATGACAGAGGGGCTCATGGGACCCTGAGATACCCAGCACTTAGAGCCCAGCGCAGCCACGTGCCGGACCTCCTGAGGGCTTCCAGCACCAGATCCAGCTGGTCCAGCACCCTTGGGACAAATGCATCCCAAGCCCACAGTCCTCCTGCCCACCCACCGGCGTGGTGACAGCCTCCATCGGCCCCCAGCGCCACTCACCAGAACTTGAATATGATCCCGGTGGCAACCAGGACGATGATGATGGAGATGGTGATGGTGACGTACAGCTGGGGGTCTACACCTGGGAGACAGAGTGGGAGAGGAAGTGGGGTGTGATGGCCAACCCCACCAGTCCCCAGAGAGCAGCAGCGCAAGGGGAGGTTCCTGCTGGGGCAGAAGGAGCTGCTCCTATGGTGTCGGGGTCGGGGTGAAGGAAGCGAAGGGCAGGTTTACCTTCCCCCCGGGGCCCGAACAAGAAGGGCCGCAGGGTGGCGGGGGTCTCGCGCAGGTTGAGCCCCGCGTTGTGCAGGAGCGAGTGGGAGTTGGGCTGCGCCGTCGCCATCCCGTGCGGCGAGACGAAGGTGTAACCCAGGGGGGGAAAGCCCGGGTTGGCCGAGTTGGCGTCCCCGCCGTCCTCGTCCGACACCGTGGGGCCCCAGACGATGGCCCAGGGGTACTGGGAGGAGGGCATGCCGTCCTCGAACCCGGAGGGGGTGGCGGGGCGGGCCCCCCCCGCCTGGCGCCGCAGCCGCACCACGTGCCGCAGCTCTGACCCCCGGGGTGGCAGGGCCCGCTGGCGCGGGGTGGCCGGGCGAGCATCCCTCCTCTCCTGCTGCAGTGAGGTCCTGTCCCAGATGCACATGGGCCGGGGGGCCGAGGGGCTCCGACGGGCGCAGAGAGGCCGAGGGGCTGCCGGACCCCGGGAGCGAAGAGACCAGACGCCGGGAGGAGGGACGGCGGAGACCAGGAGGAGGAGATGCCAAAGCTGCAGGGAGTGGACGCGGGAGAGGAGCGGAGGCATCCTGCTGCGGGGTCGGAAGGAAGAAGAGAGCCTTATCTGAGATGTCCGTCCAGCTGAAAAGCCCAAGCCCGGAGCAGCCAGGAGCAGCCCGCCCTCCACGGTCCTTCCCGGCAAAGCTGTGAACCTACCAGGCACTGGGCTCCATCGCAGATGCAACAGCGTTTTCCCCTCAGCGAGGATCTCGTCTCATCTTCTTCACTGGGAAAACCAAACGGGAGAGGTGTCAGTGGTCCCCTTGCCCACCGGCTGCCCCTCTCCCCTTGGAGGCACCGCGGGTGAGACGCCATCCCTGGCCGGCAGGGCATCGCAGCACCCTGCTCTGGAGCCCCCCGTGCTCAGTTGTGTTCAGTTCTGGGCCCCTCACTACAAGAAGGACATTGAGGTGCTGGAGCCTGTCCAGAGGAGAGCCATCAAGCCGGTGAGGGGTCTGGAGAACAAGTCCTATGAGGAGAGGCTGCGGGAACTGGGCATGTTTAGTCTGGAGGAGAGGAGGCTGAGGGCTCCTCATTGCCCTCTACACCTACCTGAGAGGAGGTTGTAGAGAGGTGGGTGTTGGCCTCTTCTCCCAAGGGAATAATGACAGGACCAGAGGAAATGGTCTGAAGTTGCGGCACGAGAGGTTTAGATTAGATATGAGGAATAATTACTTTGCTGAGAGGGTGGTCAGGCACTGGAACAGCCTGCCCAGGGAAGTGGTGGAGTCGCCATCCCTGGAGGTATTTAAGACATGTGTAGATGTGGCATTTCAGGGATGCTCTAGTGCCTGAGATTGTTGGGTGTGGCGATTGTTGTGGTGATGGGGTGTTGGTTTATTTGTTTTGGTGTTTTTTCGTTGGTTTTTTTTTTGCTTGTTTGTTGTTTGTTTTTTTTTTTTTTATGGTTGGACTCGATGATCTCAAAGGCCCCTTCCAACCATGAAGATGATTCTGTGATTCTGTGCCCCCCATGCTGTCCTGTACGGAGGTGCATCGTCCCCTCCGGACCCCAGCACCGCGCGGTCACCACGTGTGTTAGCGTATGCCGACGGGAGGAAGGAGCAATCTCTGGATCACACGTGCAGAAGCACATGCGCAGCTTCCCCGGGGACCCTCCTGTCTGAGGGCTGAGAGGGGACGGGGGGGGATTCGGCATCTTTGTTTGCTTATCGCTGAAACAAGTTGGAATCTTAATTCCTGTGTTTATTTATAGTGTAGAGCGTGTAATCCATTTATTAAAAAAAGAGCCTCTTCATTGTGTGCCAGAGTGAGGGAGTGAGAGGGGAAGCACGAGAGTGATAAAACCAAGAAGACCGAGAAGGAGAGAGTGAATCAGCGAGAAAAGTCCAGCCTTACTAAAGAATTTAAGAGCGAAAATATGCCTATCAAATATTTAGTATTTACTTTCCTCTAAGCTAACATAGAATTACTGGCCCACACTAGGGGGTCCGTGTCCTAGAGTCCTCTGCCCTGTCCCACCCTTCTCTTTCCCCCCTGTTCCTCCCCTCTCTCTTCCACCTCCCATGGCCGAGCAGCACCAGGCAGCATCAGTGGCAAGAGTAAGGGCTGTTCCCCCCAGGTTGGACCTCTGCACCGGCCACACGCCTCCCCCTGGCACCAGCCACCAGTCCGGCAGCAGCACGGCTGCCCTTTATGCCACCTGCCCCTTATAGAATCACAGAATCATCTAAGTTGGAAGGGACCTTCAAGATCATCTAGTTCAACCATCAACATAACTGTGACAAAAAAAACCCACAACAAACCACAAAACACCAAAAAAAACCCCCAACCATCACTAAACCATGTCCCCCAGCACTATGTCAACCCATCTTTTGAACACCTCCAGGGATGGTGCCTCAACCACTTCCCCGGGCAGCCCGTTCCAACGCTTGATAACCCTTTCAGTGTAGAAATGTTTCCTAATATCCAACCTGAACCTCCCCTGGTGCAACTTGAGGCCGTTTCCTCTTGTCCTGTCACCTGTGACTTGGGAGAAGAGACCAACCCCCACCTCTCTACAGCCTCCCTTCATGGAGTTGTAGAGAGCGATAAGGTCTTAGAAGGATGCAATAAGGTCTCATAAGGATGCAATAAGCAATAAGGATGGCCCTTCCCTGGTGAGCTGTTACATGCCCGACCCAGGATCCACTCTGCAACAAAGACTGCACGCACGCACACAGGAAAAGACCAAAAAAACCCATCATTTGAGATATTCAGCTCGCTCCTGTATTGAGAAGGGGGAAAAGCATGAATGCTGACAACCCACAGCCGTGCCCTTCTGTTGCTGACCAGGGTGGAGAAACGGAGCTGCTCAGCCAAGGGAGTCAATGGCCAACCTCCCTGAGCCTCCAGCCCCAGATGTGTTGCCCCCGGCTCCCCAGGGGTTACTGCCACCCCCTCCAGCTCGGCCCGTGCCCCCGACTAAAACTGCAGCCCCCTCCTGAAAGAGGGAAGAGCCTGGCGCTTGCTGTGGGTAAGGGGACTCACGGCCCTGATGTACACCTGAGGAGAGGGGCTGGGAGGAAGGGCACCCATGAGTGAGTAGCTGTCTAGCTCCTGCTGCATTAACTGGGGATATTTTTAGTTTCCTTCTGTTAAATATTTAAACAAAGTTCACAGGAAAAAAAGGAATTGTCGGCTAATGTGCCCTGCCCTTCCCTCTGGGGCAAGATCAGTCTCTGGAGGGATCCTGAAATGAAGATGAGGAGAAAAGAGCAGCTATTCTCAGCATTTCTTTGTACTTTGCTCCTGAAACTCTAAGCCTTAGAGAAGACTCAGTATTAAAATGCAGCTCTGCAGAGAGGCAGCAGAATGGAGCAAGTTTCTTCCAAAGCCAGAGGCTGGCGAGATCTCGGCCATCTGGATTTTGGTCACGGTGCCATGGAAGATCACGTCTGGTAATGCAATCCTGAGATGACAGAACTTCTTCTGGACTTCGGAAAGGGAATTCCAAGTGTCAGGGACCTCCGTGTGTGAGTCCCCAGGCACACAAACTGCCCAGGTGGTTTCAACATGGCCTGATGTGCCTGGGGGGCATGGCTGGGACCCTCCACGGGACAGTAGTTCCTTGGGGTGAAGAACTTGCGCTGCTTGTGGCACAGCTTTATCAGTTACAGGTCTGGTCCTCAGGGGCCGCCGGGTGTCTTGCAGCAAAGGGGTGTGGATCTGGACAGTCCCACCCCAGCAGTGGAGATCTTCTTCAGGAGCAGGTAGATCTCAGTGCCAGTCCCACGGGGGAGTGTGGTGCTCCAGGGGTGTACATGTAACCGCTAGCACTCCTCCTAACATAGATGGTTCTGCTGGCAGAGACGTGCCTGGGTGTAAGCTGGGTCACCCAGCTCACCATGCTCTTCTCACGTGTTGGGATGTCTTATAATGGAGACCTCGCTGTACTTCTCGGCTGAGACGGTGATCTCCAGCAACAGCACCCCAGACCATGGATTCCCAGGGTCTAAAGCTGGGGAATAAGAAACCCTACAGAGCCACATCCTGAATTGCTTTCACACCCAGTAGCCTGGATTTCAGACCTACAGAGCAGGTAGTGGCTGTACCTGGAGCTGAGGGGAAGGAGTGAGCCCCAGGGCTGGCCTCCTCATGTACACATAATGCTGACAGCCTGGACATCGGGTGTAAGCCTCAGACCTGAGACACTGTTGTGCACAGGTCCTGCTGCCAACGGTGAAGAGCAGGTGACTCCCGATGCCCCTACCCCAAAGCCAGGTCCAGGTGAGTGCGGGAATGAGGCAATGCCAGTTGGTGTCAGTCAACACAGAGTGGTTTGCTGGTCATACCGTGGCCAGAGACTGAGAGCATGTCCTGCACCACCCAGGCATGGTTGTGGAGGAGCTGGGAGAAGCACAGAGGTGCCTCCTACAACAGGAATGCTGTGAGAGCAAAGGAAGGTTTGAGGTGGAAATGCCAGCCAGTGAGGGCTGGACTCCACTGCACGTGGAGCACTAATGTTCAGAACAGAGCAGGGATGTCTCTGTGGCTTGTCAACAAAGCAGCGGATGAAGGGTGTCTAGGGCACTCTGCAGCTAGCCACTGGCAGTGGGGATTGTGCCCTGGGCACAGACCCTGCTGTGTTGGAGGACAAGCGCGACAAATGCCCTTCATTCAGCTGGGTGTGCAGCCCCCCGTGTAGAATAAACCAGTAGATCTTGGGAGAACCAGTACTCTTACTACCCGAAGGTATAAATCCCAGTATCCACACACCTTACCCCATTCAAGAGGCCTTGGTGTGTCAGAGCAGAGAGACTGGATGTCCGCACCAGCGCCACATGGCATGGCTCTTGCTTTCAAATCTGCTTCACGGGTCTTAATTGTGATAAAACCGGGCAGGGCTACTCCCAGGGTCGGAAGATGGACCTGTGCATTTTCACTCTGGGTACTGAGCCTTCATCGCAGTGCTCCAGTCCTGCGATGCACAGATGACAGAGTATGAATGACAAAGCTATTTCCCCAGGGCACTTCATTGAACTCACTCAGTGAATCTTGGGGCTTGGAAGCCGCGAGTAAGAATTACACTGCTCTTTGCTATTGCGTATGGACCCCGCCACCGGTCCAGAGTAGAGATCCCTGGGGCTAATCTGTTAGTTGCTGCTCCCATCGCATTTGCAGGATGGAAGCACGAATCCTGCCGCTGTTCCCCAGCGTCAGGGACCCAGCTGGGCTTCCTCCCTCTTTGTAAGTCTCCCGCAGCACGGACCCACTGCCGCTGGGACGGGAGAGAGCAGATCTCAGCAGCCATGCCCCAAAGCATGTATCCCGGTTCACTAAGGGGGCTGGGAATTTACATACTAAATAACAGCTAGGAGCAAAGCCTGCTGCACCTCCTGCTCTCAGCGGGGAGCACAGACTAAACCCCAAATGTGACACCCTGAGCTCTGGAGTTCAGGCACTATGGTGTCCTGGGTAAACCCTAGGATCCGCCGCCAATAACTCCTTCTCTGTGTCCAGGACTCTTGTATACAGTGGTCCCAAAGATAAATCCTACCCAAATATAAAATCCATCACGGGAGCAAAAGAGCCGAGGTGCCAGCCGTGCGCAGGCAATACCCGCACCGTAGCTCCCTCACATCAAATGCAATCTGTAACCTTCTGTTACAAAATGCTGAAGTTTGACAAATTCAAATGAGGAACAATACTATTAATAAAGAGGGTCACACACCAGCACAATTCACCCAGGCAGGTGGTGTATTCCCTACTGCCTGAAGCTTTCGCGTGGCCGTATTTCCAAAAGAGCTGCTACGGTTCAATCAGAAGTTATGGGCTTGACGCAGAAAATGAAATTGGTGAAATTCGCTGGCCTGTGCTCTGCTGCAGGTCAGACTCGATGATCAAAATGGTCCCTCTGGCCTTAAAATCTGAGAATATCACAGCTTTCTCAATGCTTAGCCGAGATCAGCTCCGACTGGAGAGCAATTGGATGAAACCGAGCACACACAAGCCGTGTTAGTGAGAAGTGGGTAGAGTCTCCTTCCATCCGGGGATGGGAAAAGAGTTGCGCCCGATTCTGTCTGGCTCGGCTGGCAGATGATGATCTATCTGTATTTTTGTAACATCTCGAGCTTGACTGCTGTGATACTGTGCCTCTAGGAACGAAGCCGTCTGCTCTCAGAGCGCTCCAGCTAGTTCAGAATGCAGCAGTCTGTTTGCTCGGCGACTCAAGCTGCCGGGAATGCATCACCGTGCCCCTCTGCACCCCACATCACCTCGCACCGAGCCCGGTTCAAGGTCTCCAAGCCAGCCTTCAAAGCCCAGCATGGGACAGGCCCCGGTGACCTAAGCAATCAATCACCTCTCCTTATGCAGCGATGACCTCACATGACGGATATATTCCACTGGAACAATGAAATCGCCAACCAGTTTGGGGAGAGGGGGAAGGGATGGGAAGAAGGGGAAAGAGGCTCATGACCCTGAGGAACAGAACATTCACAGGAGCTGGGCCAAGATTATGAAACTTACTGCCGGCTGAAATAACGCTCGCCATTAGCAACCCCACAGCACCATGAGCTTCATGCAAATCCTTTCTTCGCCCAGCTTCCCCACGGCAACGATCCCACTCAAAATAGTGAAAAAAAAAAAAAAAAAAAAATCAAAACAAACCTGAGGAGGACCCAGCCCTCCTCGCAGAGAAAGAACGCTAGGTTGGCTGTCATTTTTTAACTCCCAGCCAGCATTAAGGGCTACGGTGACAGCTACCGATACGAGACCGTGATCTGGGACCGTGGAACCTAGCAACTACCTCCAAGATTCAAGCAGAGCGAGTTTAGGCATCGGCAGCGAGACCCCCCCACACGCTTCCTGGTGCCCCCGGCACCCCACACCTATATTTTTCTCAGTGGCCATGAACATCCTGGAGTTCATGGTCCGAGCGGCAGAGATGCAGCCATTGCCGGTTTGGTAGCAGGAATCATGAACCCCGGTGCAGTTGGAAAGGGGTTATAGATACGTCCTGCTTTATTCAGCTGGGTGGGGATCAGGAAAGGGAAGAATCCCAGAGCAGCTGCCCCGGGGAGACAATTCTGCTGCCCTCGGAGGAGTTTCGGCAGCTGGGAGCATGAATCCGAATGCTGGTACCCTGGGGTGGGAGATGCCAAGCCCATCTGGGGAAGGAGCTCCCGCTGCGCAGGGGGCCAGGGGCGACAGCTTTGCGGAGCAGGCTGAATTCGGGGGCTGGCAGCCTGAATGCAGGGGCTGGCATCAGGCTGCTCTACCTGGTGGCTGAGGCTCAGAGGGTTGGTGGCAGCGCCCGGGAGGATCCAGCAGGACCGCGGAGGAGCTGACACCGCTCGCCCTGTGTCAGTGCGGGTCCTGCAGCGTTCGGTGACTGCCGGGAGGGAATTCCTGTGCCAGGATACCAGGGCGAGCACTGAGGGGTCGGGTATGGGAATCCCAGGCTGGGGCAGAACCTGGGGCTGGAAGGGTGGTGGTGCATTTGGACGTTTCGGTAGCTAGGGAATGGGGCGTGTGAAGCCCATCAATGGTCCTCTGAGCTTAAGTCTCCCTGCATTTGGAAACTGTGAGTGTGGCCCCATTCCAAGCAGCACTCTAGGATGCCGGTCCCCTGCCATCTAGCGCCTGCCTGCAATACATGTCATGAGTCTGCCAATCTTCTGCCTCCCAGTTCCCTACTGTTCCCGGGCATCCAAGTGCTTCAGGTGCTGAGTCTCCACATCTGAATTGCTCTCGCTTGCATGGTGCACCCTTGGCCAGGCGGGAGGAGGGACTGACCCCTCCGTTTCCCTTCTCCAGCTGCGCCAATTTGGCTGAAGTCGCCTTGCTCAGCGCAGGCTCCAGTGCTCCAGCACAACAGGTCTGTGATGGAGCCCGGAGCTGGAGGGCAAGAGGCAGCGATGCCTCGGCTGTGCCCCCTCCCTCCCAGCCCCTCAGGCACCCCCTTGCCCCAGACTGAAAGAGGAGGAGAAGGTGTGGGGCGACGGGGTGGGAAGGAGACAGCGGGCTAAAGGGAGACAGAGCACCTAGATGGGGAGAGGGAGAAGAAAAAGGGGGGAGAAAAGGACACAGGGAAGGAGACGGGGAGAGAGGACTTGGAAAGGGGCACGCAGCCCTCCCTGCCCCTCGCCCCTGCAGCCCCCATCCCCTCCCCGTCCCCCCAATCCCCGGGGGGAGAGGATGAACTTACCTTGCGGGGAGACGAGTGGGGCGCAGCCGGGGCGGCGGAGCGAGGGGCTGGGGGAACACAGCTGCTGCTGCCGGTGCCTCTCATGGCCAGGACGAAGGAAGGAGAGGAGGAGGAGGAGGAGGAGGAGGAGGAAGGTTTGATGAGGCTGAGCCCTGGCTGAGGGAGAGGGAGCGAGAGATGCCTTGAAATAAACAGCTGCCGAGGACTGGTCCAGCCCCTCTTTCTCTCTCTCTCTCTCAGTCTCTGTCTCTCGCTCGCTGCCTCCCGTTAACCCCATGGCTGCTGGCACGGACGCCTCCGGCACCCTCGCCCCCGCTGCAGCCCGAAGGGACGCGCCCGCCGGGGGTGGGGGGGGGAGGCGGAGACGGAGCCGGGGCGGGGGGGGAAAGGGGGGGGCACGGTGTCCCCCTGCCCCGGGACCCCCCCCTCCCCCTGCCCCGGCGGGCGGTTGCTGCTGCCGCCGAGGCTCCTCCCGCTCCCCTGCCCGCCCGCAGCCCCGCGCCCGCCGGACCTGCCCCCCCCCACGCCGCCTCCCCGCCGCCGCCGCTGTCCGCTCCGCTCGGCTCCGCTCTGCTCCCCCGTCTCGTCGGTTATTTCGGGATCTTCACAGGAAGCGATTAGGTTGCCATGGAGAGAGGTGTCTCCAAGGGACCCGTCGCTCCACAGCTCGCTCCGGCGAATGCCACCCCCGGACGGGTCCGTCCTTGGGGGCGGAGGACGCCCCTGCCCCGGCCCCACACCACCACCACCCTCCCCAGGATCTCCCCCTCTCCCCCGGGTCCCCCCCCCCTTCCCTCCCGCCTCTCCGCCCCGCAGCACTACCCTCGGGGAGATGCCACCCCCCGGCCGCCCCTCGCCGCCGCGTCGGTCCCGCCCCCCCCGTCCCCGCATCCAGCATCCCCGGGGTTCGGGCCCCCCTGAGCGCCCCGGTGGCGGGGGGGGGGGGGGGTTGACTGGTGCCCCCTGCGGGGCTCAGCCCGGGCGGGTGGCTCTGCCGAGTCTCACGGGCAGAGCCCCACAGCCCACGGGTGGGCCGGGTGGGACACAAGGGTGCTGGGGGAGCAATGAGGGGGGTGTCCGTCCGAGGTGGGTGTCCCCGCTGAGGGGTCACCCAGGTCGTTTGAACGTGTCCCCAAGCGTGTTTCTGCGGGGGATCGATGGGATGCGTCTGGAAATGGCAGGGATGTGACAGCGGAATTAAAGAAAGCTGATGTGCCTCTGAGGGGCCGGGTGTTTCACCGGGAAAAATCTCCCTCCACCATCGAGTACCAAACAGAAAGCACAACCCAAAGCAGAAGGGAGCAGCTGAGCAACCGACGGGCGGCAGAAGAAAGTCAATGACAGAAAGGCAGTTTCCACTCCAGGGTCTGAAATATGAGGAAGCAAGAAAGTAATTTCCTCAGATCCTCAGAAACAATCAAACTTTTCATCATCATAAAGCGGTGAGGAAAGACTGTGACTGACCCTGGGAAAAAAAAAAAAAAAACAAAACCAAACCAACAAAAAAACCCAGAAAGAAATACTGGAGACAGCACCGAGCTGTAAAGCAACCTGCCACTGCGTCAGGAATGGACACAGATGACAAACGGACACACACAATACCAAACCCGAGCACAGCAGGATGCCCGGAACAGGTCGTGCCAACTTCGGGCAGACACCTGAGCGGGCTGAGTTCATTGTTCTTCGTCAGGCCTCCCGCTAACGAACCAGGGGTGATCTGAGCTTTCCTGTGTCGGGACGTTTGAGTCTTGCCTGCGTTTTTGTGAGCGTGTTTGGGAGAGTCAACAGGTTTTTGGCGTGTTTGGGAGTAACGTCGGTGTGCGTTGGGAGTTACCGACACGGGGATGAGGTTGTGTTAAGGCCTATGGTCACTGGGAGGCCAGGGTGTGGGAGGACAGCTGGGGGGAGATACCACAGCCTGGGTTTGTGCAAGACGCAACGCCGTTGTGTGTCAACAGGCGTGCACACAGCTGAGCCCCCCGGCTTTTGTCCCCCCACCACGTACACGGGGCTTTATGTCAGAGATTATCCCGGCTTCCCTCGCATTCTCCAGCTTTTTCATCTCTGGCCCTCCTGGGACTTGTACAAACGATCCGTGCAAAGCCGGCTTGGTGAGCCCTCGCACGCTCACCCCCCCAGCGACCACCTGTGAGGACACGGCCGGGGACACGGTGGTGCGGCACGAGCCGGCGTGCAGGTTGTCCCTAACGCTTCTCCCCCCGCCTTCTCACCTGGGGGTAGCGGAGGGCAGAAAGCTCTGGAAGGGGCTACATCAGCCACACGGGCTCTTTCTGACCTTTTCAAATCCTGACGAATGTGTTTAGTATAATTGGGAAGCACAAAACAGAAGAGAAATTTCAAGCGGGGAAAGGTCAGTTAAAGGGCAAAAATCCAAATGACGCAAACACTGAAAATCCCCCTGAAGAGCAGAACTATGGAAGGAAGCAAAAGGAGCCAGAGAGACGAGAAAGAACAAGGAGGGGGATGTTGTAGGGAGCAAGGAAACCTTGGGAGGTGTCGGGGGGAGGCGGGGGGGGAGTCAGGAAAGCCATCGAGGCGATGGGAACAGCGAGCGCAAGGGCTGATGTCACTCTTACATCACTCTTACGTGATGGGGAGGGAATGGCTTGTTTGGTTTGGAGGACAGGTTTAGCCCAGCAGAGAGGCACCTGGAGGTACTCCAGGTGGGGTGGGCTCGAAGGACAGCTAACGTAAAATCAGAGGGAAATCTGAGGGGGGGGGAGAGGGAAGCAGGTGGGCTGGCGGAGGAGCAGCTGGGTGGCTGCGGAAAGAGAATAGGCGAGTGACTAAGTATGAAGCTAAGTATAAACTGTTACTCCAGAGGTGTTAAAGGGAGGGTGATGCGGTGATGAAAGGAAGACGGGAATGTAAAAATTACCTCCGTTTGGCCAGGATTTGGACCAGGACCAGCGTATGTCATGTGAGGACAATGAAGCACCTCCCCGCCCGGCCGTACCTGGGAAGGATGTAAGGCTGTTATTTCTGTCTGGCAGAGTCACTTTTAAATCCTCACGTACAGATCATTTACACCCAAGAGTCCTGAGGCCAAGCGGCCCACTGCTGCTGTTTTTCGCGTCGTTCCCTAAGGGCAGAGAGACCCATGTGATTGCCCTGCTATCTGCAGAACTTTGTCTGTCCGTCTGTCTGCTAGTTGCCATGGGTTTGACAAAAGAGCCGCGGTCTAAAAGGTAAATAAGCTCCAATAAGTTGCATGAAACCCGGCAGCCTGACAGAGGGGAGAGACACCATCGGTGCCTGCGCTGGAAGGGAGCCCCGAGCCACGCTGCTGGGAAAAACCCCACAGGTTGGAGCAGTCCAGCCAGCAGGCCAAAAAAAATTAAGCAGAAAATACTGGGAAAGCTGTGTATATTACATATATGTGCAATGGAGGAGGTGCCCGGCAACATAGACTATAGACCAAAGGGAAAGGACTCGCAGACGTGGCAGAGTGTGGAAAGGGTGTCATCAAGAACCCCCAGCTGAAGGTATGGCAGTGGGAAGTACAGAGCATGGAGGAAAGAAGTCCATAGAGAATCCTCTGCCCCCTCGCTCACGGAACAACTGGTTAATAAGCTCTGGAATATCAGAGACATCCCAGAAGACTGGAAGAGAGCTGTGCCCTGCCAATATTTGTAAAGAGCAAACAGAAGACCTGGAAGTTTCTAGGCAAAGCAACAAAGAGCTGATATGAGATTCTCCGGTTAATGCCAATCAGCCCGATTCAGAGGAAACCGATCTTCCTGCGTAAACTTGTTTTGTTCTTGTCAGTCTTTGATGTGACTACAGGTTTGTTTGGAAAAGGTGATGGCTTAGATCTATCCAGGCTTCTGAAAGCATTAATATCCCAAAGCATGCTGATGAGAAAAAAAATAGCATTATGCAATATTAGCAGAGCAGGAAGTTAAGTGAGCCAGTTAACTCCATTTAACGACCCACAAACGCAAAGGAGGTCATCCCTGGAAGCCCACCATTAAGCGGCAGTGTTTGTTATGTGGATGCCCAGGAAAGAGTCCTGGGTCAGGTATGACTCACCATTTTATTCAGCGCTTGGTGAGCAGATACAGTTCATTCTGACACAATTTACTGAGGACACAAATATTGTGAGAGTGTTAAAAATAATGAGGATAGGACCAGTGCAGAGTGACCTACCGCACTCGGTAAGGTGGTCAGTCTCATAAAACTTCTTCTAAGGTAGTCGAGAGCAAATTGTACAGCCAGCCATGAACAGGAAAAAATGGCCAGCTCTACAGAGAACAACTTCCAGTCCTGAAAAGAGGTGATCTGAGAAGGACTTAGGGTCATAACAGACAGAAAACCCAACACAAGGCCAGTGGGCCAGGCTGCAGCAATGGGTCTGAAGTGATCCCTGGCTGTGCAGAAGCAGAAGGTAAGGAAGAGGAGTCAGGAGATGATTAAACCTCTCTCTGTGTCTGGGTAAGTCCCATGCTGGAAAACTGTACACCGCTTCATGCTCCATATTTTAAAAATAACTTTGAATCAAAGGCGATCCGAAGGCAGGAGATCTCAGTAATTTAAAGAGGTCAACCTGTTTAATGTATCAAGAAGCAGAACGAGACATGACTTGCTTGCAGTATCGCTTCCTTCCTGGGGAAAACTCTACCAGGTATTCTGGCGGAGAATAACAAGAGCCAGTCACCGGAGAGTGATTAATCACAGGAACAAACTACCAAGTGAAGTGCAAGATCCTCTCTCTTATGGAGTCTTTGAATCACAACCGGACGCCTGTCTGGAAGACAGTTCCTGGTCTGCAAACTCCCGAGGGCTGCGGAGAGCAGACGGGAGGAAGAGTCACCGTGCAGTCACCCTCTTCTTCAACTCCTCTGTGAGCAGCTGATATTGGGCTGCCTTTAGGTTTAACTGGGTACGGGTCTTACGACCCTATATGCACAAGTTATAGGGTTAAAAGCCTTCTGGACCATGTTGGCATCCGAGCGATTCACTCCAGCCTCCTCTGTCCTTACAGCGCTTCTGCCTCGCAGCCTGTGTTACACCCAGTCGCGAAAAATCGTCTCAGAAGATGTGACCCCTAGCTATGTTTGGAGAAGGACCGGGGAAAAAATACCACCAGCGTTTTGACAAGTTATTTGGATGCTGCGGTGGTGAAGAGAGAAACAGCCTAGGAATGAGACAGTACGGCTCTACGGGCTTTAAAGTGGGGCAGCAAGCGCGTAGGAAAGAAGGTGCATCTACAGCACGAAGAGAACGGAGGCTTCTTTCTGGAAAGATCAGAAAGAGATGAGAAGAGAGGGATGATGCTAGGGGTGGGTGCAGCGAGGATTAGAAATCTCAAACATTCAGAAATAACAAATACAGAACCTCCCCGTGTCATGAGATTTATCTTAAAATTACAAAATGTTGTAAAGACTTGCTTTCATCTGCGCTCTTTGCCTCCTACTTTCGGCTCTTTAGGTTACATGAAAATCACATTTCACAGTTTCCCTGTGACCATAAAGATAGGCGTCTGCTTTGTGAACAAAGTGAAAGCAATGGACTGAATGACTCTAGGAGCCTGGAATTTAATCTCAACACCCAGCACCCTGATCTAGGGACGAGGCACAGACTTTGCTAAATTATGGGGAGAGTTTGTGTATTTTAGGAAGACGATGACCTTCTCATTTGGAGAGCTCAGGATCTGATTAATTCAAAGGACTTTCTGGTCTTCGCCCTTGTTTTAGCTCTATGCAGGACAAAGAGAAGGAGCAGACAAAAACGTGGGGACCCAGCACCCAGGACACAGGACCATGGGGTCGGCGTGGAGGAGGAGGACAGAGAGAGCACCGTGGAGCTGGGATGCTCGGGCTGCCTGGCTTTATCTGACTAATAATGAAAGGCAGCAAGCGTGTCAGAGAGTGTGAGAGAAACAGATCGATAGGGAGATAAAACTGAGATGGAAGGAGCTGGCGAGGGGGTGGGGAAGAGAGTAATAAAACACTACAAATCAGCAGGGTTACGTCTGAACCTCATTTGAATGCACCCTGCGCGGGTGTAAGCGAATCCAGCAGGGGGTAAGGCCAGGGTGAATCAGACCAAAACACAGAAACGGGGAAGGGAAAGCAGGGAGGAGATGATAGTCCCTCTTGTTAATGCTACCCTGTAACCTGCCCTCATAGCCCTCACCCAACCTTACAAGCCCTGCCTTTCCTTTAATCCTGCTATGTGGAGAAGCCCCGACCTTCCTAGCTCTGAGGATACAGATTGATAGCCCTTCCCTGGGCCACCATGATCTTCTGCCCGTCCTGAAAAAGTGTCTGTTGGGTAAAATGTGTCTCGGTCACATTTTACCCCACCGAGTGCCCGAAATGCTCCTTGCCACATCATTGACCAAGGACCTGGGGGCAGGACAGTTTCTGACAATGTCCTGAACCGGTGGGTTCAGGGCACTTTTCTAGGAGAGGTGATTGACTGTGCCCACACGTATGTACCAACGCAAGCTGACCAGAGAAGACTCTTTGTTCAGCTCCAGATTTTTGAGGCAAGTGAGACTAAGACATCCCAAAGCCAAGGGGCCATCAGAGCATGTAAATGAAAACATGGTCTACCAGAAGAGGACTGAGGGACAGGGTACCTTCCCCTGTCAGGGCACCTATTTGTCTCCCTAGCCCAGGCACTCGGAGGCATTTTTCTCCTTCTGCCTGGAATGAATTTGGAGCGACGTCCACCTAATTCCGGTGGCATGACTGTTAGTGTTCCACACTGACCATCGCTGTTCATGCTGCTCCCTTCTTCTGTCAGTAGTCTCAGCATGGAGACCAAGCACTGAAGGAGCCTCGGGGATTGAAGGGACCTTGAGAAGGGGTACCTCAGGACAAGAGGAAATGGGCACGAACTTGAACATAAGAAGTTCCACCTAAACATGAGGAGGAACTTCTTTACTTTGAGGGTGGCAGAGCCCTGGAACAGTCTGCCCAGAGAGGTGGTGGAATCTCCTTCTCTGAAGACATTCAAAACCTGCCTGGACAAGTTCCTGTGCAACCTGCTCTAGGTGGACCTGCTCTGGCAGGGGGGCTGGACTAGATGATCTCCAGAGGTCCCTTCCAACCCTGTATCATTCTGTGATTCTGTGAAGGAGTAGGGACAATATATATGGCTGTTCATATGAACTTGGAGCAACCTCTCACTGGGAGACACGACGATCTAACTCCCTAAGACAGCCATGGGTTGTATTTTATAGCTCTAAAATCATGTTTGTAGCAGCACGGTACTCCAAAGGAACCTTCTCCACAACTCAGCCATAGCAGCTGCGTAAGAAGAACTGGAGTCAAAGCAAGCGATCAGAAGAGAGTTGTTGTTACTGGCAAGTAAAACCTTCACAAACTTAGACTTTACCCAGATGAAGATTTCAAGATGTTATGCTTATTTCAAGATGTTACGCTTACAGAAGTCTGGCAAAGCACGAATCAACTGCCTTTAATACGTGCTAAACTGATCAAGCTGAAGACCGATTCTTTTGCTGGCAATGGCGTGCTGGAGCGCAAACTTGGCCTGACAGCCCCGAGATTTAAACATGCTGAAACTGTGTTGCCTGCACAGAATACACTGGGCTCCCATCAATTTGTTGCCTCCTTTGCTTTCATGGAAAATCATCGCTGATTTTCTAAAGGAGCCAGCCATGAGGAACTTGGTGTCGGGCTGGAAACTCTTGGCCAAACAGCTTAATGCCGCTCATTGGAAGGAGTGTTTGCTGACGGCGCTGCTCCCAGTCCTCCTCACAACTCACCTCCACCCACCACATGATTTATACAAGCCAAGAAGGGCTACGAAGTTGGGTTTTTTGTTTTTTTTTCTTACCAAAATGACACTCGCTCCTTAGTCCCATCATTGTAAAAACAGCTTTCACCTAGCAGGGGAAAGTAAGCCCTCGGTGATGCCTCCTCATCGCATCACACTAACTCATTTGCCCATGAAGAGATACTTAAATATACCATAAACATTTCTGTCCTTGTGGAGTATTTAAACTATCTTTTTATGGGCATACTCTGCCTGCATCAGGGATGCATTTCTTGACAAGTGTGATGGTTAATGATTCAGCAGACAGTAAAGTGCTTTTTTTTTTTTCCCCCTAAAAATTAATGCAGTAGAGGAGGGGATGCATGGAGGGATTTAAGAAACGTATAGTTTAAATACATAAGGCCAGCGCTTTGCAACATAAGATTTTTTACATTTAGATATCCCCAAAACGCTGCCCAAAATAGTGAGCTCTTAATGGTGAGAAAGCAGAGCAAAGCTCTGTGTAGGCACGCACAGGGTATTCTACGCATCTCTTTTAACTCTGGTGTGGTAGTTATGGGATACGCCACTGAAATACCAAAAGTACCGTGCCATATAGTGGCGTATGTTTTCCCATCAGTTACCTTAACATAAATATTGTACGGATTAAGGGTAGATGTTCACCAAAATGTATGGGAAGACCCATAAACACGTGGATTTCCACGTGGTCTCTGCCATGCCAGCAGTAGGTTGTCGGGACACCCTTCGGTACACCTGGGCATCTTGGTGGAGTCGTTGGCAGAAGACGGGCGGCAGAGGAGAGCCGTGGGTGGTGAGCGGGACAGGGCACAAAGAAAAGTGGTGGAAAAGGGAGATGGTGTCCAGGTGGCATCCATGACCACCACCGCCAGAGCTGGTGACAACCCGGTGGCTGCAGTCACCCTGGGGGGAGGGGGGGAGGCTGCCCCCAGCCCTGGCAGCCCCCGCGGGGGCCGGGTCCCAAACAGGACAGGTCCAGCCGCCAGTTGAGGGGATGGGGACCCCAACCCTGCCCAGCCACGGGGAAAGGCTCCCTAGGCCCTGGCCCTGCCGGGGCCCACTGGAATGGCGGTGTCACCGCCCTGAGGGGTGGCCTGGGGACGGCTGGGCCTCCCGGGGCCCCCCAGCCCTGGCCAGGGGGAAAGGCTCCCTAGGCCCTTGCCCTGCCCGAGCCCACTGGAATGGGGGTGTCACCGCCCCGAGGGGTAGCCTGGGGACGGCCACCCCGTCCCGGGCCCCCCCCGCCCCGGCCAGGCTTCCCCCGAGGTGCGACTCCCCCGACCCGCCGCCTCACGCCAGGCCAGGCCGCACTCCGGGCCCCACAGGGAACCGCCCGGGCCACAGGTGAGTTGGAGCAGCGGCGAGCACCCGGCGTCAACCCGCGCCCGCCACGCCCCGCCCCGCCGGTCCCTGCCGGGCCCCGGGGCCGCGAAAGGCCGGGGCCACCGCGGGCGGCGCCCCGGGGCGGTGCTCGGCCGCCGGGGGAGGCGACGAGACGCCGCTCCCGCCGGCGGCGCCCACCCCCGGGCCGGTGGGGGGCGCCCTCGCCGCGGGTCCGCCCCGCCTCCCAGCTCTCCGGGCGGCCAATGGGGAAGCGGCGAGGGCGGGCCGTGCCGCCGCCTCCCCCAATCGAAGGCGGGAATGAGGCCGGGGCGGGGCGGGGCCAGCACCCGGAAGCGGCCGCTCTGCGCCGGAGCTGCCATAGAGACGCTGTGGCGGGGCGGGGTGGCGCCCGGCGGCGGGGCCGGGGCCTGCGCGGGGGCGAGCGGCGGCTGCGGCGGGGCCCGAGCCCCGCGGGGGGCGGCGGCATGGCGGCCGAGGGGAAGGTGACGGGGCAGAGCCAGGAGCAGTTCCTGCTGCTGGCCAAGGCGGCCCGCGGCGCCGCCCTCGCCAGCCTCATCCACCAGGTGCTGGAGGCCCCGGGTATCTACGTCTTCGGGGAGCTGCTGGACATGCCCGCCGTCCGGGAGGTGAGGAGACCGGCCTGCCCCGGTCCCGGTCCCGGTCTGGCCCCCGCGGCCCGCTCCGGGCGGTAGGCCCGCCAGGCCCTGCCCGCCGGCCGGGCCGGAGGGCGGCGGAGCCTGACCCCGTGTCCCCGCAGCTGGCCGACAGCGAGTTCTCCCCCGTCTTCCGACTCCTGACCATCTTCGCCTACGGCACCTACGCCGACTACCTGGGTGAGGCCGGGTCCCGGGGGTTGGCGGGGGCGCGGTGCAGGGGTTGGGGGCTTTTCCCCTCCCGGTGGTGGCTTTGGTGGCCCTTCGGTCCGTCCCCCCCCTCCCCGAGTCGCTGTGGGCCCTCACCCAAACTGCCCCCTTTTCCAGCCAAGGCCGTGCCTCCGACACCGTGTGCCCGGTTGCCGTTTTGAGGCCGAGCCCGCTGGAGTAGCTGACAGTAATTAATGCTGCCATTTAGCCAGCTGCGTGGGGAATTTCCCCAAGGAACATCTTGACAGAGACATTTTTGAGGGGCGAGGGGAAAGACTTAGGCATCCGCTGGGATGTGCAGACCTCCATAAATAAGGCACGGGACAGCGAGGGAGGATGACTTGAGGATGAGGGGAGGGAAGGCTGCTCAGAAAAGGTCTTTTGAGCTGAGGATTAATGGGGGTAGCTTGGCAAGATGAAGCATCACTTGGGGGATTGGTGTGCAGACTCTTGAAGAAAAGGGTATGGTGCAGATGCTTCAGTGCGGGGCTGGGAAATGGAAAATGAGGCATAAATTCTTACACCCTGTTCTTTCTCCTGACAATAGCTGAAGCAGCCAACCTCCCTCCCTTGACAGAGGCTCAGAAGAACAAACTGAGGCACCTGTCAGTCGTCACTCTGGCTGCCAAGATCAAGGTAGTGGCCCTATTTTCCTCCAAATTCTCCTTCCGCTGGGATTACCTCATGCTAGTTACCGTCATGTTTCCACAGTGCATCCCCTACTCAGTGCTGCTGGAGCAGTTGCAGCTGAAGAACGTCCGGCAACTGGAGGACCTTGTGATCGAGGCTGTGTACGCAGATGTCCTGCGAGGGAGCTTGGATCAGCGGAACCAGCGCCTGGAGGTGGATTACAGCATTGGGAGGGACATCCGGAGGGAGGAGCTAAGCACCATCACCCGCACATTGCAGGAGTGGTGAGGAGGAAGCCCCCAATACTAACACCCAAAAATGGTTTCAGGAGTGGCCAGTGGCTTCCCCGGATCCTCTGTGTGTCGCTGGGGGGTAGTGTTGTGAGGTGGTCTACTCCGTTCTCTTTCCCATACTCCAAAGGAAAATAATTTTTCGGAAAACAATTTTTCAGAAAATAATTTTCCAAGTTCCTCTGTTTGTTGCTGGAGGGGTGATGAGACCGCAGCGACCTTTACACAGTCCAGGCTGCTGGCAGGAGGCTTTCTGAGTATCTATCTGTAGTTTCTAACCTCGTGTCACTTTGTTACTTGTCCCCCTCAAAGGTAATAATGTCGCTACATTATTATATTGAGCTCCTGTGTCTTCCCTGCCTGGTGTAGCTGTCACCTTCCGGTCTTTTTGGCCTCTAGAGTTGAAATCTGTCATATTTCACATTTCTTTCTATGCTGTGTAAAGTGTCTGGCCTGTTCAGTTCTCTGTCTTCCCTCCAGGTGCCAGGGCTGTGAGGTTGTCTTGTCAGGCATTGAAGAACAGGTTAGCCGGGCCAACCAGCATAAAGAGCAACAGCTGGCACTTAAGCAGCAAATAGAGAGCGAGGTAAGTGGGCTGAGGAGGGAGCAGCCAGTGCCCCTCGCTTTGAAATAACTAGAACCAGTACCCCGTGGTTGTTACGGTCTTTACTCAAGTAAGGCATTACTATTTCCTGATGCCAGACCCCCAGGGGGTTGTGCCTGAAGAAGAGTCCTAAATCAGCTTAACACTCCTCTGCGATGGAGGGGTCTGGGCAGTGGTTAGCTCTTTAGTTTGGCCTGAGCTTGCAGCTCTTAACTTCAGGGCTCACTTTAAAAAAAAAAAAAAAAAAAAAAAAAAAAAAAAAAAAAAAAAACAACACACCAAAAACCAACAACAACCAACACAAACTAAACAAACGAAAAACCTGGGGAAATTCCTCGGTTCTTGTTTTTCTGCTGTTGCAGGTGGCAAACCTGAAGAAGACCATTAAAGTGACAACAGCAGCCGCCGCGGCAGCCACATCCCAAGACCCGGAACAGCATCTAACAGAGCTCAGGGAGCCGGCCCCTGGCACCAACCAGCGCCAGGCGAGCAAGAAAACTTCCAAAGCCAAAGGGTGAGGAGTGGGGGGCAAACAAACAGAGCCTCTGTGTGTGTGTGTGTGTGTGTGTTCAGGGGGTAAACTAAGAGGAGCTGTGTTTTGGAGCAGTGAGGTTACTGGTCACCGGGGTCTGCTCCCTGGACTGGGGATGGTCAGAGATGAGGTCCCAGCTGAGCTGTTCCCCTGCTAACTTGAGGGGGAATCTCTGCGGCTCTCGATAGGAAGCAGAGTTCATTATCCTTTCTTGTGTCTTCCTCTTGTGAAGAATGTCAGCAGCTCTTCTTGGTGTGCCTTTAGAAAAGCCAGTCAGGGATGAGCCTGAGCGTCCACTTAAAATTAATTTGTTTGTTTTTGTCCCTTTCTCTGCAGGCTCCGGGGCAGCGCGAAGATTTGGTCTAAATCAAACTAGTAGGATCTCCCTTCACAACCGGGAGGGTGAGAGGAAGAGATTTGGGGGATGAAGGGGGTAGCAAAGGTCCCAAGTGTGATGCTTCTGAACTCTTCTCTGAGATCCATCTTGCCAACTAATTCTCCTGCATGTTTGTTCTCTTTCCTATCTTCTGTACCGACTTTCCAGGCGGTGTCTCCCTCCTTTTCATCACACCGTTTCACACTCTTGAGCTTCCAGTTGTATGCGTTGCTGTTTCCCCTACCATTCAAGCCCCCGTCACCACGGCCACGTGTTTCTTCTCTCTTTCTCTCTCCCTGTCTTTTGACAGGTCAACTCAAAGAGCCATAAAACTGTGTCAGTCACCGTTGCACCCACAGGGCGTCACAGAAGCTTGGAAAGAGTGCGCTGGTGCTCAGCAATCATTTTTGGCTCTATGAGACCCCTGGGATACTTTGCTCCAGGATGCAGCTGCCATCTTTGATTGTTTTATCTTTGTTTTGCTAGGTGGGAGGGTAGTTTTTGAAGGGATTCTTTTAAAAAATATAAATATATTATAAATATATATAAAACAATTAAAATATAGATCTATGGACATATCTATACAAACTTGTGCTTGTGTGGTGGTGTCTCTCTCTCTCGTGTACTGATTCTGGATGTTTCAAAGTAAGTCGTGATGTTGATATGTCCCATTTCTGGGTGGAATATCCTCAAAATACGTCCCTTTCCAAAGGGTAGTGCCACGGTAGCTTAACTAGGACGAGAGTCCATAAAGCAGGAATGAATCATAAATCTTATTTGAAAGAGTTTCTTGTGTGATTGGCTTGCATCTGGAACGTTTGAAAGAGGTGCTTTTCAGGTAGGCTCAGAGGGAGGTGCGGAAACTGAGGAGAAATTTCATCTTTGTGTCAGTGCCACATGCTCCGTCATCCTGGACCAAAGAGAAGGGGATGTGGGGACTTGTCTGACAGAGTTGTAGGTGTCAGAGTCAAGGTCCATCTGGGTGAGTTTTCGTGGTGTAGGTGCTGCTTAAGCCGTTCTTGGGTGATGTTGGAGTCCGTTCGGGGGAAAAAAACACCGAAAAATTTAATCCAAGAGGGGAAAGCCCTCCTCTTCAGCCTGCGTGGAGGGTTCTTTGGTCTGCTGGCCTGGGTGAGTTTTCTTCTGGGTCAGCTCCCTGTGCGGAGAAGTGAGAGGTGGAGCTGAGGGGGTGGAGGTGGGACGGACCCTTGGTTAATGGGGTGGGGAGGGGAGTGAGACCAGGGTTGTTTCAGTGGTAGCAAGGTGTGATGCCGTCAGGATACTCGAACAGCACAAGATGCTGGTTTGTGCAATATTGCTATTTTAGTAATTCTGGACTCCATCCTGGAATGGAGCACCTCTCTGATGAAAGGCTGAGAGACCTGGGTCTGTTGAGTCTGGAGAAGACTGAGAGGGGATCTCATCAATGCTTATAAATATCTAAAGGGCAGGTGTCAAGGGGAGGGGGCCAGACTCTTCTCAGTGGGGCCCGGTGACAGGACAAGGGGCAACGGGCACAAACTGGAACACAGGAAATTCCATCTTATCATGATGAAAAACTTCCTGACTTTGAGGGTGGCAGAGCACTGGAACAGGCTGCCCAGAGAGGTGGTGGAGTCTCCTTCTCTGGAGACATTCAAAACCCGCCTGGATGCGTTTCTGTCCAACCTGCTCTGGGTGAACCTGCTTTGGCAGGGGGGTTCAACTGGACGATCTCCCGAAGGTCCCTTCCAGCCTCCGGTGGGGAACCCCTGCCACCTGGACCCATAAACTCAAAAGTAAGCAGCTCCCTTCCCTGTGTGTAAGGTCACGGCAGGGAATACCAGTCAGCCGTGCCAGGGGCAGGGATGTGCCAAGCTGTCCTGGGGTGACTGCTGTCGGTGACTGAGGTCTCTAAGAGCTTGGGCAGCCCCACACCTTTCTCTTTTTCTGGTCCCCAAGCCGTGGAGCCCTGTAGCTGCAGTCGTCTGGCACAGAGGTGCCAAGTAAGAGAGGTTCAGCATGAAGTTGTCCAGATGAGAGATGCAAATCTGGCTGCAGGAGCGCATAAGGGGACAACTGAGCTGGGATTGTCTCAAGCCACCTAGAGAGGTCCCACTAATTTGCAGCGACAGGGAGTCTGCTTGACCAGTCCCTGTTTTCCGTAAGTTGGCAGGAAGGGGTTGTGACAAGGCTTCCAGCTTTTATTTAGATTACCTTGAGCCTTCCTCCCTCTGCATCTCATCACCTTCCTCTCTCTCTCTTGGTGAGGAAAGTCACCGTGCTGGTGACAATTTGACAGGGTGAGTGTCAAGAGGACGGGGCCGGTCTTTTTTCAGTGGTGCCCAGGGATAGGGCAAGAGGAAATGGGCACAAACTTGAATATAAGAAGTTCCACCTAAACATGAGGAAGAACTTCTTTACTTTGAGGGTGGCAGAGCCCTGGAACAGGCTGCCCAGGGAGGTGGTGGAGTCTCCTTCTCTGGAGACATTCAAAACCCACCTGGACACGTTCCTGTGCAACCTGCTCTGGGTGGACCTGCTTTGGCGGGGGGGTTGGACTAGATGATCTCCGGAGGTCCCTTCCAACCCCGTATCATTCTGTGACTGTGTGATTTGCGATTGTCTGCGAGAAGCAATGATGTCTGTGCGCAACAGCTTCTCCTGCTCCCTGCGGAGGGCCAGCCTGGGAGCGAGGTGCTGACAGGGGAGGTGGTCCCTGGCAAGCTCTCGGCACCTGTCGAAAGTCTGGCACCTCGCGCCCTTTGAAAGAGGAGCCGCTCGCGAAGCCGTTGGGGTGCGATGCGAAGGCGTGAGGACAACAAAGCACGTGTCCCACCAGCTGGCTGAGGTCCAGCGGGAGCTGGGCTGGAGCTGCGGCACCTCCAGGGAGAGCTGAAGTTATGGATGATGAAGGTGGATATTTGTGCCCCACAAGAGTCCTGCTAGGGCTTAGATAGAGCAGCTGTGACAACGCTCAGTCCCAAGTGTCTTGGCTCCTCTCAGACACGTTGGTGCTTCGCTCTCCGTAACCCCGCTGTGGTTACTGGGCACAAAGGGTCTTTTTGAACACCCTGAACCCACAGCTGAAATCCAGGCTGCAGATCCTGGCAGCAGAATCAGAAGCATCCCTGAGAGCTCCGTGCCAGTCGCGTGTCTCCTATGGAGACAGGCAGAGAGAGCTGGGGCTGTTCAGCCTGGAGAAGAGAAGGCTCTGGGGCAACCTTCAGTACCTGAAGGGGCTACAGGAGAGATGGGGAGGGACTCTTTATCAGGGAGTGGAGTGATAGGACGAGGGGTAATGGTTTTAAACTGAAAGAGGGGAGATAGATTAGATATCAGAGGGTAGGTTTAGATGAGATATTAGGAAGAAATTCTTTCCTGTGAGGGTGGTGAGGCACTGACACAGGTTGCCCAGAGAAGCCGTGGATGCCCCATCCCTGGAGGTGTTCAAGGCCAGGCTGGATGGGGCTTTGAGCAACCTGGTCTGGTGGGAGGTGTCCCTGCCCATGGCAGGAGGGTTGGAACTTGATGATCTTTAAGGTGCCTTCCAACCCAAACCATTCTATGATTCCATGTGATGCGCTTGTGTGAGGTCCCTGCACAGCCCAGGGCACGGCGTGCAGCGCCTGAGCTCCCTGGCATCCCTCTTGTCAGCACAAAAACCCGCGCACGGGTGACAGCAACCAGAGCGTGGACCACCAACGGGGTCCTGTGGGGGCTCCCCACACCAGCCCTAGGCTGTGCTGGAGGCCCAGGCTCGGATCTCCATGGCTAAATGACGGCCGGTACGAGTCTGCCTGGCATCCTTCTGCCGTAGCTTTGTTTTTGTGGCATCCAGCTTGTCCCTCTCTCCGAGGCTCGGCTCAGCTCTCCAGCGGTGCCGTTTGCCAAGCGCAGCCCAAAGCCTCCCTCCCCTTCCCTCTTTTCTTATTGACCCCTCCCCGGGCTGGTTGTGTTGTGGATTTCGGGAGAGTTTTGGGATTAAACATATTTGATCAAGGGGTCTCTCCACAGCTCTGAAAGTCTTCCTTACTTTTCAAAGGGAACACCTTTTAAGACTCCCCATTAAGAAGAAAAAAAAAAAAAAAAAAAAAAAAAAGGAAACAGAAGGTAGCAGATAAAATTACTTCAGATCTTTGTTACGACTGAAAAATAAATGAGAGGTGTGCAGTGTGGAATGAAAAGATTGCTGCAAATTGCCTCGGCGGATGGCAAACAGCAGGCAGGAGCACAGGTTTCCCTTTGCCCTTCACCTGAAAAACCAACGCTTTTTTATTTTCCTGCTCACTTCAGCCGTGACTCTGAATTTCAGTCAGAGAGGATGTGAAGATTAATTAATTAGTTAGCATTTGTAAATCACTTTGAAGATGGCAAGAGTGAGATAAGTACTGAGCATTATTATTATTTTAAGTTTCCATTTGAATTTTAAATGTCCTTGTGCTTTAACCCTGCTGTTTCCAGAGAAAACAGACCCTGAGTGGAGCAGAACAGAAATACCTGGACACACGACACCATGAAACCTGACAAAGGAGGGAGGTTTAGGGGACTGTAGAGGAGAGGGCATGGAGAAGTTCTCGTCCCAGCTTGAGGAGCAGGAGACCTGCCCACCCTGGCACGGAAAGTGTAAGGACCCTTGCGCAGTGACGCACTGCAACCCTTTTTGGACTGTCACACGTGGGGCTTTCACATCTGGATTCAGAAAAGGGAGGAGGTAAGAAAGGACCTTAACGGCTCTATCCCTGATATCTGTCATTTGCCAGCTGTCTCCAGCCATCCTGTGCCAAGAGGAAACCATGGATTCTTACCAGGAATTGGGGTTAATGATGGTAATTCTTCTTATTGCATTACTGGGGGCACAATTTCTTCTGGGGAGCTTTCTTGAAGGTGGTGGGGGTGTCAGACATCATGGTGCCAGCAGCCCATGTGGTGCCTACTGGTACTCAAAGTGAGCCAACATTTTGTTTATGGGGGTTGCTGAGGCCACCCTTGCCTCTGTCCCTCAAATGAGACATTAAGGGGTTGTTTTTTTGGTTCGTTTGGTTGGTTTTTTGACAAACGGGAGGGCTAGTGCATATGAAAGTATCTCTGCATGTGGTCCCCCAGAGCTTCACGTGGGGATGCCTCACCTCTGCTGCAGTGGGGCATCCTCTCGCCTCCCCTCCAAAGGCTTTTTGTGGGAGGTGTGTGCCTGACCGTCCGGTCTGTTGGGTGGCCTGATACAGATGATGAGTGTCCTGGTCTGCTTCCTGCAGGGTTGTAGCTTCTCACAAAGGCTCCCTGCCAACAGCAGCCACCGAGGGTTCTACCTGCCTCATGCCACGGCTGGTCCGGGCTCCCTGGGATGCAGCCCCTGGCTCTGCAGGACTAGGGCACAGTGCAAGCTGGAGTAGTCAGAGGAGTCACACAGTCCGTGTCAGCGGCTTCAAATGCAGCTCTCAGGTCCCTGACATCCTTCCTGCCTCCTTTTTATGCCCTGGAATAGCTACTCATTTTCCTTCTGGGACCCTTTTCCCTCTCTGCCATCCTCTCCGTGGGTGCTTGTCTGCGTTCCCGCTCTTCTTTCCTCCTCCCTTTTCCTAGTACTAGTCACTGTTTAGCTGCGATACTCAGAAAAAACCCACCTACTTTCCTCAGCCACCCACCTCTCGGGTGTTTCTCATCGGGGTGGCTCCAGCTTTTCTGCAAGTGTTCCTGCTGGCGCAGTGAGGAACTGGGCTTGGGTTTTCCTCTGCCTCCCCTGCTGGTGACAGGCTCTGCCACTGCCGGGGAAAGGAGTTCGTTTGCAACAAAATTCCTTCTGAAAGGTGCAGTTGTATTCGTGTTGTGATGGATTTCCTAGATATCGAAATGTCAGCTGGACTCAAGAGCTGTGACCCTTATGCGGGTAACGAGAACATCCAGAATTACAGAAGCACTTGTGCACGTGTTAAAAACAAGTCTAAGCTCTTCTGCCCCAAGGCACCAGTGAAGCCCCAGCCCCTTCGGATCAGGAGAAAATCAGAATCATCTAGGTTGGAAGGGATCTTCAAGATCATCTAGTCCAACCATCAACCCAACTCTGACAAAAAAACCCACCACTAAACCATGTCCCCCAGCACCATGTCAACCCATGTTTTGAACACCTCCAGGGATGGTGCCTCAACCACTTCCCTGGGCAGCCCATGCCAATGCTTGATAAACCTTTCAGTGTAAAAATTTTTCCTAATCTCTAACCTGAACCTCCCCTGGCGTAACTTGAGGCCATTTCCTCTAGTCCTGTCGCCTGTGACTTGGGAGAAGAGACCAACCCCCGTCTCTCTACACCCTCCTTTCAGGGAGTTGTAGAGAGTGAGAAGGTCTCCCCTCAGCCTCCTTTTCTCCAGGCTGGACAACCCCAGCTCCCTCAGCCCCTCCTCATAAGACTTGTTCTCCAGACCCCTCACCAGCTTCGTTGCCCTTCTCTGGACCCGCTCCAGCACCTCAATGTCTTTTTTGTGGTAAGGGGCCCAAAACTGGACACAGTACTCGAGGCTTTGCCCTGTCTCCTGCAGGTTTCCCTGTATCTGTCCCTGAAGCATTTAGTGCTGGTTTCGGGACGCAGGAAGATGGATGATCTCTTTGGTGGGAGCAGAAGAGAGAAGGAGGCTCCTGGTGACCGAGTGTGATCTCTTACCGCTACCATCTCATAATCCCTTGTGAAATCCTCTCAAGTGCCAACCGAAAACTGGTAAAATTTATTGTCCCCACTAGTCCCCTTGGCAGGCTGCCCCAGAACCTGACTGCTGCAGTGGCTAGGAAGTTTTTTTTTTTTAATTTCCACCTTAAATGGATTCACAGCTACTTTATGTTCTCTTGTGCCTGTGCCAGGGTGGCTTTAGCTGAAGCTGTTTCTTCCTCCCTGGTGTTTACTTCCCTCGAGCAGGGACTTCACTTTGCTTAACTAACCACACCAGCCCCACCGTACGCTGTGAGCGCTCCGTGGCTTGTAGGCTGTCCTACCAGCTGGCTCTTGCTTGCACGTTCAAACTAAGCTCTTTTGGCGAGAAACGGGCACAGTTCTTTTCCACAGGTGAAGTCCGATCAGCGTCTCGCACAGCAACAGTGACACACACCTCTGGCTACTAGAAACACCTCCCGGATTGCCTGTGTCTTCTCCTCGGTGCCTCAGTAGGTGCGTACAGTTATTAGATGATTCACTGGTGATCCTGAGTCTGTCTTTCTTCTCTGCTGCTTATATTCAAAGAGGCTCCAGTTTCCAGCTAAGAAAGTATTGATTTTTAGGTCCTATGTGCCTTTTGCCTTTTACTTCATGCTACTAACTCTAGTCCCTTTGCTGTTACTGACACCTTTAAGGCCACCTATGCCCTCTGGTGTGATATACCCTCATCCAATTTGGCAACGTGTCTGGGTTTTATTTATTTACTCATGTATTTATTTTTTGCAGTCTTTGTTCTCCTCTTCTTTTATTAGTAAAGAGGAGGACATGGTGTGGTGAGGCCAGTATCTCTACTTCCAGCTTACCTCTGGTCATTATGGCACCAGCAGTTGGAGATAGGTAGGGTCTATTCTATTCCCCTTCCTTTATATCTCTTCTTTTTTTTCCTCCCCTAAGTTTGTATTAAGTGCCCTCAGGATATTTAGAAACCCGGCCAGCCAAAGAGCCAGATGTGAGGAGACAGTGGGAGCAATAATAACCTGAGTGGAGTTTCCCCACGGGGACGCTGGTTTTGAAGTGTTGTCTTTGAAAAAGAAAAGTCCCGGGAGTAAAAAAAAAAGAAAAAAAAAAAAAAGAAAAAAAAAAGCTACATTTAAGACAGGGCTGAAAACTAAAATCAGTTCATTTCTTTTAGAGTGTTTTGTAAAGTAGAAAAATGTTGCAAAATCAAACAAGTGATTTTAACCCAAACCCTGTATTGAGGTCTATTTTAAATACACCAACTCACCGACTGCAGCCCCTGTTGTTCTCCGACACTGGAGCTGGTGCCACAGGAATGGCATTTGCCTGTGGGATTTCACACTCTCGCCCCGTGGAAGCGCACGTTTGTTTCCCCCACAGTCCATTGTGCCCACGGGGACCTCCGTTTCCTGCAGCTCGCTGCGTGGTCCCATGAGCTTTGAAGTCCCTGACAAGTCACCGAGCCTCTTCTTCCCCTTCCCACCCTCCCCTGCAGCCTGCCCCTGTGCCAGCCTGCTTTCCTCTCTGATTCATAGATTTTTAAAGCTTGAAGGGACAGGTATAATCACGTCGTTTGGCTTCTCGAGTGGCCAAGAATAACCTCACCCCATTCCTGCGCCCGCTCTCCAACTTCTTCTCTTTGAGGCGCCCCATCTAGGTTTGGAGTAGCACGAGCTGGAAAACCCAGGTATGCTCTAACGATCACGCTCTCCCGTGAAGGTCTGCAGCTCATTTCCAGTTCCATCAGGAGGAAGCTGCAGGTTTTCTGCTAGGTTAAAGAGCCCTCTGCTGTCAGAAACCTCATTCCCACACAGGTAACGCCAGCCCAAGCTCAAGTGGAATGAGCTCAGACACAAGAGTCTTGGGTTCACGGTGTGAACCACGTGGCAGTCAGTGTTCCCAGGCTTCAGGTCTTCCCTATTACTCCCTTCTTGAGTCCTTCTAATCCCTGGTGTCCTCCTTAGTGTAGTATCCTTAGATTTTACACATTGGGTTCGCTATTGTGATACAGGAGAGAAACTTCACCTCCCTTCCTGGTGAATGCAGGCTGATGCCTCCAAGTGTAACCCATCTCCACAGCTGGGGAATTAGGCAAGTAACATTCATTTACTTGGTGACCTCCCTCCCAATCCTCCAATTCTTTTCAGAGTCCCTCCAGAATTTCCAGAAACCCAGTCCTCCATCTTGAAAGACCACGGACTACGTTCATGTTCCTGGATGAATGTCTTTCTGCTCTCGCTGCAGCCAAAAATACTGGCTGTTTGTAAATGAACACCACACCAATAGATAGGGGCTGCTCCACACATCTCATCTTTGCCCATCGTTTATCACCTTCATTGTTCCCTGGGTCCTCTGAAAGCTTCATCAGCACTGGTTTAATATCTTCTTTCAGATCGTTAATCACCTTCCTAACGAGCATTCATTTCAGAACAGCATCCTAGTAGAAATAATTTAATATTCTGGGGTCTCTTTTCCCCCTCATTACTTGAAATCTATCAGTGAACTTAAATTTATAATATTTGCCCTTTTGTTATTTTAATAATATATTATTATTTTTTTTTAAATCAAGGAATAGTCTGGTGTGGCTGAGTAAGATCCCTTGTGCTGCTGTAACCTTTAACTTTAGGTTGCTGTAGTGCCTTTATTAACCCAACCCATGATTTAATCAGAAAATATTATAGCTGTTGGACACGAACAATTTCAAGAAAGTCAGACTGAGAAAATTATAAAAGCATGTCCATCCATTTTTATTTTCAAATTTATTACATGTTTGATCTCTTGACTTAATGTCAATTTAACTAGTTTACAGCTGTGGATATAATTTCATTTACTGTTTACGAATATAGCCACAAGGTTATTTCCTCAGTATTCTATAATGCTTTAAAAAAAGTGGCAGTGAAAGGTGCACACAGCTTCAGGGCTACTGACAAAAACATTTAAGGACAGAATTCCCGCTAGCTTTAACGGCTCTTAGTTTCGTGATAAATTTTCAAACATGGAAAACTGCACGTACAACAGACAAACCCCTTTAATTTTCTATGCTATTTGTGTGTAGCTAATGCACTCCCACCCCCAGGTTATGCCATCCATCTTTCTGCCAGTGTTTCCAGCCTCTTCCCACCTCATTCTGCCCCCCACCCTTTGTTGTTCCCCCCCCCTCCTTTTAATCCCGACAGGCCCTTCTGCCTCGCTCCAGGTGCCCTACTTGCTCCAGAAGTACCACTGAACCACACTACTTTGGGGCTCCAACTAGTCCCCTTTGAAGGTGACAGCTGTGGGAGAAGGAGGAAGAACGGCTGGATATGGATAACTTGGAGGCACCTCCTGCGCATCGTGAACAAACACTGTTTTGACTTTCACATTGGGAACGTCCAACCTTCTCTCTCTCCGTCCTGGTGCAAGAGCTGTCACAGACGTCTCAGAAATGTGAGATTCATCCCAGGCCTTCCCTTTGCCCTGATACAGCAGGTGGACCATCATGGAATCACAGAATGGTTTGGGTTGGAAGGGACCTTAAAGATCATCCAGTTCCAACCTCCCTGCCATGGGCAGGGACACCTTCCACTAGAGCAGGTTGCTCAAAGCCCCATCCAGATCAGTCTTCAACACCTCCAGGGATGGGACTACTTTTAATAGGAAATCATTATCAGTTGAAACTGTAACTAATGGGGAAAAAAGCTGGGGTTGTTCAGCCTGGAGAAGAGAAGGCTCTGGGGACACCTCATAGCAGCCTACCAATATCTGAAGGGAGCCTACAGGAGAGCTGGAGATGGACTTTTTGTCAGGAAGTGCAGTGACAGGACAAGGAGTAATGGTTTTAAATCGTAAAAGGGGAGATTTAGATTAGATATTAGGAAGAAATTCTTTCCTGTGAGGGTGGTGAGGCACTGGAACAGGTTGCCCAGAGAAGCTGTGGCTGCCCCATCCCTGGAGGTGTTCAAGGCCAGGCTGGATGGGGCTTTGAGCAACCTGGTCTGGTGGGAGGTGTCCCTGGCCATGGCAGGGGGGTTGGAACCAGATGATCTCTAAGGTCCCTTCCAACTCTAACCATTCTATGATTCTATGAGAAGTAACCAGACAAAGTTGGGGTGGTGTAACAGAGGTGGGCTTTCTGGTTGCCTGAATTCTCTTGTTTTTAGGCAGCTCAACAGGAGCGGCGCTGGGCACACAGACTCGGGTATCTACCTACAACAACAGAGAGCTTCTCACAGCTTGTGTGAAGGAAGCTGGAGAGGAGGGAGTCATCGGTTGTGTGCACGCACCCTTTTGTTGCCTCCATGCAATTCTCTGCACGCTCTTCCTTTGCATTAGCAACCTACGTCCGTGACCAGTGAGTGAATTTTCATCAAACCAGAGCACCAGTGAAAGGGAGAGCCCCAAGCGCGACTCAGCAAAAGGCCCCCGCTGGGATACAGATCCGCTCCCTTCTCCTTGCCTTCACATCCCTGCAAGCCAGCGACTGAAAAGCGCCGCCGTGCCGAGATCAATGCCAGCCTGGAGCAGCTGAGAAGGCTTCTTCAGCAGAAACCCGAGCAGCCGGTGAAGAACCATTTCCAGAACCAGAACCTTGACCACAGTCAAGGAAGGCTTGGGAAAAATCTCTTCTTTGGGAAAAACCCTCGTGCTCTCTGAAGTCGGAGGTTAACATCAGCCTCGGGACTAGCAAAGGGGAGACCTTCCCAATACACCTCCCATATTTACTTTCTGGTTTGTGACCTCTAAAACTCTCTCCTAGGCTCTTGTCTCTGCTTCCCAGCCTGAACACAAGGTCCCCTCTAATTGAAGCTCTCTTCCATTTCCCTAGACTATCCGAGCCTTGTGGCACCTGGAGAAGGTGTGACGATCCCAGACACGAGTGTACAGCAGTGAGCAAGGCTCAAGCAGCCCGACAAGTGACACCCCAACACAACACAGAGTGCAAGAGAATGCAAGGGCCTCAGATTCATAAGCAAGGAGGTACCTAAAAGAGCACAGAGGCCAAATCCAGACAAAAGAATCTCTCTTTGAGAAAGAGGGACATCTGCTCAAGTGTCATCCCAGCCTGTAGGGAGTCATCCTTGCAACAGCTCATACCACTAACATCCTAGTTACCACACTTCCATCTGTTCTCTGTCAAGATTAGGAATTCCAAGACCAAGATGGAATGGATCCTCACATCTTAAAGGTCCAAGTTAATCCCCACCACCACCACCCCACCTCCCTATTCTCTTTCTCAGACACTGCCTCAAAGAATGGCCAGAACTTTGCCACCACTGTCTCGAAGGTGTAAGCACCTTTCTGAGCTCAGTGGGTTCTTGCCTGTATCAAAGTACCAGGTCCCACATCTTGCGCCAGCTCAAGACTACCAGAGATGATGGCTGCTGCTGCTCCAGTTCCTTTTCCCAAAGTCTGGCAAACCCAAGATGACCTGTCCACCACCAAACCTCTCCCAAGCCCTGCTTTTTAATGTGTGGCTCCTCCTTTACCCTTGCTCTCTTCAGGGCCTGCCTTGACTATGACGAACTCCAGAAGCTCAGTCCACTCTCAACAGGTCACTGCTTATTCCCCTCCAACACTTACTTCACTGTCTCTGTCCCTCACCAGGAACCCTCCGGTGAACCCTCCCGATTCACTCTCCCGGATGCTGGAAACCTCTCCAACTGCACCTGGATGTGGAGCTATCACCCAAAGAGCAGGACTTGAGGTTTGCTATGGCACAGAACAGCACAGGGAAGCAGCGACAGAGCCTGCCATCAGGTAAGGCTCTGCCCTCCACTTCCTCGAAGGGTGGAGCACGTGTAAACTCTGCCCTGAGCCTTCTGGGGTCAGATTCTGCATCTGGTTTTCTGGGCAAGACAATCAGTCCTGTGAGGTCTCTGTCCCTCTGTTAGTGCCCAGATGTACGTACAGCATGGGGATGAAGAGCAAGATCCCAGCACACCGCTTCCAAGTGTTAAGTCGTGCATCAATTTTCTGCCTTCTTTTCCAAATAAGTTGATGAAAAGGTTTAGACAAGAGCACATGCTGGAGCAGGAAACTGGCCCACAAACCCGGGAGATCTTCCTTAGTCCTGTATTCCTAGCGCCTCTTGAGTTTCACCCAATACTGAAGAAGTTAAGAAAAGGTCATTTGTAACAACATCAGGCTCTGTTGCAGAGAAATAATGAGAAAATAATGGAAATATTCCCTGGCCACGCAGGTATCCCAGAGGCTCAATTCAGGGCTGCACAGACGACCAGGCAGCAAGAAAGACCAACCATTCTCCCTTGAGCACACAGCAAAACTACAGTAATTAAAGGGTATTTTTGCAAACAGCGGGTTCTTGGGTCTTCTTTCACGATTTCATTGTTGAGCATTATCTCACTTTGTAACTATATGGGAAGGCTATAAGGGTATTTTCTGTAAGAAAATAAAGCCTTTCAATTAAACACCAAGTTTCTCCTCAGCAATTTCCCAAGGATATGAAAGAGGTTACTTAATTCTACGGCAGGTACAACTAGGTTAGCTGAAGGTAAAGACCGATCCAACAACTCTTTACAGTTTGTTTCTTTATTCAGTAAACATCTAGTTACAAGTTTCACAAATTAAAAAAGTGGGGGAGCTGATTGAAGAGGGGTCGGGGGGGGGGGGGGGGCCCACAGGCTGATCCAGCTTTTGTTCTGCTCCTCCCTTCTCTAACGCACACACCCTTCTGCTTCTCCACAGCTGCAACCAAGGAGCAGGAAGGGAACTGAAGCCCCTGTCCCGGTGAGGGGACGGGCATGGGGGTTCTAGCAGAATTCCCTCACATTTCTTTCACAGGGGACTAAACACAAACTTCAGAACCAGCCCAACCCAGCACAGAAAGAGCGGAAAGGATGGAAGAGGCAAGGTGGCAGCTCCTCATGCCCACCACTACTGGCAGAAAGAACAGAACCAAGGGAGAGCAGAAGGGGAATGGGCAATTAATGTGTTCCTGGCACATCAGTGAGATTCCCCACGCCCTACCGCAGCACCCAAACGGGGCAAAAAAAAGAGCAATGCAGAAGATTAGTTGCTTTGTTTCAATTCTTAAAGTGGGAGGGAGGTTAATACTAAATTTGAGGAAGGTCCAAGTGGTGCTTTGAAGGGGCTTCAGAGTTTCACTGTCTGTACCTGGGAGGAAGGGAAACGGAGAACATAAAAAGAGTAAGTGGTGACTAGAAGGCAGCACAGAAGACAGATAAAGACATGATGTCTAGACATTAAAAAAAAAAAAAGGAAAAAAGTCCCTTTTCAAGCACTAGATCACATCCTAGTGAACCCTATTGAAAACACAAGAGAGCAGATACCAGCACTTAACTTATATTTCAAACTGGATTGACAGCAAATGGTCCCCAAGTTCTATACAATGACAGTATAAACACTCCACAGATTGTGATCCTACATCATTTCATACCATTTCAACCATCAGTTAAGGCTGACACCAGACGTTTTTTGCTGATGACAAAGCTAACTTAAACAGCTTCCCCGTTCCCATTCAGAACACTATTTTCTCAAAATTCACATCTTCCCCGCTCCCTAGATTAAGTGGGAAAACCCATTTCCAACCAACACTTCAAAATAATGTAAGATAGAGGCAATGAAAAAATATAACCATATGGCTAAAGAGGCAACCGGGCGGCGGAAGGTGTGGAGAAAAGCTCGTTGAAGACTTACAAGAGCGTGTAGGTAGATTTGGGGGTGGCCACGCTGCACCCCCCACAAGGTCTGCTCTGGGTTCACCAGTCATACCGACGGGACTGTCTGGAGGGAGAATCCTCAGGGCCCTGGATGGCAAGACGAGTCCCCTCAGCCCGACGGCCGCCGCTGCCTTCGTGGCGTCGGTAATCCAGCGCCCGCTGCGGCCGGAAACGAGATGTCTCTCGCCTCCACTCGTCATCAAAGGCGGCTGCGTCACCTGCGTTAAGGAAAGAGAACAAGCTCAGGACGGGGAGGAGGTGGGGAAGCGGGTTTGCCGGGAGGAGGAGGAGGACACGGGCAGCGCTCACTTTCATCCATGTTGATGTAGTCCTGCCTCTCCTCCTGGTCACCCGTGCGATGGTTGCGGGATCGCTGCATGATGTGGGCCCGCTCCCTGATGTGGTGCCCAATCGACATCTGTTCCAAGCCGCTGTCGGAGTCCCTGACGGTCCGTCTAGTCTCACGGATCTGAGGGGAGACACCCCGGTGTGGGATCGCCGTTTCCATCCCTTCTCCCAGCCCCATCAGGCACTCCGATCCTTGCCTGCAGCGTTTCAGTCACGTTGCGCCGCCACCACTCCCAGGATGTCAGACGCAACATAATGAAGAGGGATAAATGGATTTCCCCCCCTCCCCTGCCAGCGCTTCCCATCCCCTCCCAGTGGCCTTCAGCGTGCTTCAGTGAGTCACAACGCATTCCTCAAACTACAACCGACTGCAAAGCAGAAGTGCTGTGGGTGGCCAGCGCTGAGCCACCAAATGAATGAAGTCTATCCACCCACAGCAAAACCAGCAGCCTCATGCTGGCAAGAGGCACTGCACCCCCCTCCTTACCCCGCCAGGCGCTGAACGCATCTCTGAGGTCTCCTGATAGACTTTGGGTCCATCACCCAGGTTGGAATAGGAGATGACAGTTGAGGAGGTAAATGTCTGGCAGTTAGCACCACTTGTCATATGCTCCTGCAACAAGAAATGGGGAATGGTATAAAGAACGGGAGGGAAGAAGAGATGGCAGTTAATTTTCTCTCTGTACAACAAAGTAGGAAAAAATTACAATAGGAAGAATAGAATCTCCATGGGTCCATCTTTCTGGAGAATACATCTTGCCTGTAAATTAGCTCTTGTTTCTTGCTAAACAAGTCTACCCCCACACTTCCTTTCTCACCCATCTCTCCCCCCGGCGCTCAAGAGGGTTCGCCTCAGGAACAAGCTCTCTACCACCAAATCCTGGTCATGAAGCAAGGCTTACAGCCTCTGCCACCATGAGCTTGAGCACAAAGCAGACCGAAGAAGCACAGTGAGATCAGAGACCCTAGAGGGCACGGCAGGAGCACCCTCAGTACCCGCCCTGATACAGACTGGCTTATGGAGGGTTCTTACCATGTTTCCAATCATGTCGTTCATCATCCCAAACATATCTATAAAGCCACCTGCCTGATGAAAAGGAAAAGAGAACAAAAGCATGGTCAGTTTGGAAAGACAGTTTGCTGTTCTTCTCCCCCTCTATCTGCAAGAGACAAAAAACTGCTGCCTAAGAAGAAAAAAACTTGTTATTTTCCCTTTCTTTCAGTAGAGCAGAAAACCCCCACGATTTGGGGTTGCCGTTCTCTCAGGTTGCATTGCCCTAGTGTTCTGGCTCTCCAGATCTCTGGATACGGCAAAGGTCGTTCTTTTAGTTTGGGTCTGGTTCCCGATGCCCTGAGGTTTGTGAGTCCAGGCACTCAGCAAAGTGGAGAGAAGAAATCTCAGGTATGCACTTACAGTGTTCTTAACTATAAGACAGTCACCCTCGATATTTTCAGCTCATCGCTGTCAGCTCTTAATTTAAACCACAGCAAAGTTTCCACTGATTGTACTCTTTCTAACATAATAACAAGTTTTCTTATTTTCCCTACAAACACCTGCCTTTTTAATCTTGTAAACCTAAAGGCTGCAGTTATACACTAGGCCAGCAGGTCTCACAGGTTAATTGTGCAATATGTAAACAAAATTACTATGTCAGTTTAAACTTGCTCATTTTTTTGTTTCCTCAAGTAGCCTCTTGTTCTGGTTTTCAGCAGAGCAGTACTCACACGCAACGTTATTATCCTTTGAAGTCTATCTGCTTGTATTCTTATTAATCCTCCTCTGAGCTACAACAATTCAGGGACGCCAAGTCCCTTTCACTGAGGCAATCCTGCAGAGCAAGGCAGCTAAAGTTGCTGGATCTGGGATAACCTATTTCCACTGTATTATTTTAGTAGATGAGGGAGATCAGCCCGCTGTTCCAGCATACACACAGTCATTCTCATTCCAGTCCTGTTCACCTGAACTATTTTGTTGGCTTTTCCACCCGACACCATTGGCAAGGGAGGTTCAATAATTGTCTCTGCCTACTGACGGCTAAGTTGTCACAGCTCCTCCATTACTTCCAAACAGATCCACAGCTTCTTTTCAGACATATGAGGTTATTATCTGCTCTTCCTGGATATTAACTGTCCCAATTCCTGTGAAATATTGTGCTGTAACAGCTTTAGGGCTCTTCTCTCTCTTTGGAGAGCTGGGCAGAGAGAAACCTGATGAACTTCTGTAAAGGCAAGTGTAGGGTGCTGCACCTGGGGAGAAATAACCCCCTGCACCAGGACAGGTTGGGGGCTGACTTGCTGGAGAGCACCTCTGAGGAGAAAGACCTAGGAGTCCTGGTGGACAATAGGATGTCCATGCATCCTATGCACATAGCAATGTGCCCTTGTGGCCAAGAAGGCCATTGACATCCTGGGGGGCATCAGGAAGAGTGTGACCAGCAGGTCAAGGGAGGTCATCCTGCCCCTCTACTCTGCCCTGGTGAGGCCCCATCTGGAGCACTGTGTCCAGTTCTGGGCTCCCCAGTTCAAGAAGGACAGGGAACTGCTGGAGAGGGTACAGCAGAGGGCTACAAAGATGATTAGGGACCTGGAGCACCTCCCTTACGAGGAGAGGCTGAGGGACTTGGGTCTTTTTAGTCTGGAGAAGAGAAGGCTGACGGGAGATCTGATCAATGCTTATAAATACTTAAAGGGTGGGTATCAAGAGGATGGGGCTAGTCTTTTTTCAGTGGTGCCCAGGGATAGGACAAGAGGAAGTGGGCACAACCTTGAATATAAGAAGTTCCACCTAAACATGAGGAGGAACTTCTTTACTTTGAGGGTGGTAGAGCACCGGAACAGGCTGCCCAGGGAGGTGGTGGAGTCTCCTTCTCTGGAGATATTCAAAACCCGCCTGGACAAGCTCCCATGCAACCTGCTCTAGGTTGGAGTAGATGATGTCCACAGGTCCCTTCCAATCCCATGTGATTCTGTGATCTGTGATCTCTGGGCAAGGTACAAATACAACCTCCCCGCATAAGCAGTGTTAGAATCCCTCCTCTAAAGCAACTCACAGACCAGATTAAAACATTGCAGTGGAAACAAGGGAAAGGCCTGAAGTCATATAGCAACTCCATAAGAGAGGTTCAAGAGAAAACTGCTGCCTCCAGTTTCAGTTCAATACCCCCTCCTGTATTCTGATTACTATAAATCTAGAGCTCGTTCTGCTCTCTTCACATCTTCCCACCCTCCCTGCCTGTTAGGACAGACAGGTGGTCTTGCTCACAGACGGCTACCTTTTAGCACTGGTTGCACAGAGCGCTGATGAATCGCAGTATGAAGCTACTATTTAGAAAGCCTCTAATTTGACCCAGAAAAACAGAGAACTTACCATGCCAAGCATCCCAAAGGGTGAAACAGCTCCTGCCTGCCAGGACAACAGAAAAACAGAACAGAAAATGACCTTGCAACAGCCAAACACCAGATTCTCCTCAGAACACCCTCGTCCTTCTCAGAAAAAGAATTGGGAACACTCAGGCCCAACAGACAATTCAAGAAAGTACCCCACAGACTCATGGCAGTTCAAACCATACCACTCCTAACAAACCAGACAGAACGTGATGCTCCTTAATTTCTCCCAGTTATATTGATTTATGGCCTTGAAAAATAACACGTATTCCTTCATTTCCTTCCATTCAACTTATGACACAGTGGTATTCAATTTATTAACGCACGTGGAGTAAAGAAAAGGACAAGCAAGGCACTGTTTTAGAGATTAATTCTGTGCTCACCATCCACGTGAAGGCGAGGGACGTGCCCAATCCAGTGACGGCGGAGGACAGGAGCGAGCAAGACAGTTTAAAAATCCCACCCTGTCCCCAGCCCCACTCTTACCTGCATCCTACGGCCGGCCTGGCGAGCCCCAGGTGTGGTCCCATCGGTGATGCCAAGGAGGGGGCCAAAGCCGAAACTTCCAGAAAGCATGCGGTTCATGTGCTGCCGGTGGATGGCAAAAGGGTCCCTTTCGGAAAGGTTGAGAGAACAACGTTGAGGAAGGGAGGACAGAAGACAAAGCCCCGCACAATCCACCCATTCTGACTTTGAGTTTCTCTTATGTAACTGGACATTCCTTTCCAAGCTGAAAAATCCAGAATCCCAAGAACCCAGTGTTGCTTATGGTGATCCTTGGGGCTGGAAGGGACCTCTGGATCCCATCTTATTCCTTGTAATAGAAGGTATTACACCGCAGAACTCCTCTCAGGCACTAACTGATGTCTGTTCAGAAGTAGTTCAATGTCCTGCTTCCACTAACGCTTTAGGGCTGAGCACAGCCAAGGCCATTCCAGAACCTCACTGCTCTAACAGATGAAAGCCTCTCCTCAGATATGCAGTTCAGGTACCACCATCACTTCATACTCATTTTCTCTTGTGCCATCAAAACCCTCTATGTTAACAGCTTTGCGAAACAAACCCTTCTAGACGAGCAGTTCTTCATTCTGCAGGGAGGTGCACTAAGATCCTCCTGGCTGCAAAGAGAGGACTACACTTAATGGGACCAGAGAGCATGTGATCCTAGATAATTGCCCTCTCACCCCTCCACAGACACACGCACAAACTCAAATCCAAGACCGAAACCTCCAGAATAGACTGTGTGGCCCGACACTGTGTGACGTCCCTCCGCCCCAAGTAATCTTCATCTGCTATTTTTCTACAATTTTATGTGTACACCTGTCAAGAGGTTGAGACCCCATTCAGCTTTTGCAGATTTGAGAGGAAAAGGGAACAATAACTGGGGTCCCTAACTGGCCTTCCGTCCCTTCCTTCTTTTGCAGCCTTCACATTGAGGGCTGTATGCACTCACACGTACTGGAAGAACAAGGAGAAAGTAAGGAGAATAAGGACAAATGGTCACAGAATATAGTGGCCACAGTTAAAAAAGTCTGGGAAATACCATAGGATTTCTCTACACAGTGTAGAGTCTGCACTTATCCCTCATGAGCGTGAATAACCCCAACACCACAGACTATTCCTGAGATCACAAAAGCACCTACCTACCAACCAATACTTTCCTGTCTCTACTGGAAATGCTTCCCGTAATAAAAGGTAGACTCATACCTGCCACATCAAGAGAACACAGTCATTCTGTGACTAACTAGCACATCACGGGCTCCTCTCCTGGTAGTTTGGTTAGAGACAATAAGATTCTTGCTTGTTACTGATTTTATAAGCAAAAAACAGGCTTTATTCTTCTACACAAATTAATTCCCCCCAATTTCTAGTAGTGCCATGCTTAACATAATCAAATTCTTACTGTATTACAGTCTATTCCTTATCTGCTTTGGCAAGGGCTACCAATTTAGTTTCACTGCCAAAATTTATCAATAGCATCCAATTTCTGGACTGCGGACAGAATCAAAAACATTCAGTAAAAGGAATCCCAAGAAGAGTTCTTGGGACCTGTGTTAAGATTTCAAGGCTCGTATTTCAAAACTACTTGTTGTCTTCCCTTTACTTAGTTCCTTCCAACTTGACAACTGCTTTAGCAGCCTTCTCCAGCTCCATTAACGATTTCCTGTGCAGAACAGCAACAAACACTGGATGGAACAGCAGATTTTTATCTACCCGAACCGAAATCCACCTTTGCATCAGGAAAAAAAAAAAAAAAAAAATCCTTACGCAAAGAGAAAGATTAGGCATTCCAGCCCTCTCTTCCTCAGGCAGCTGCAATGCCTTTTGGCCTACTTTATTTAATTACGCTTCCCTCCAAGCCCACGTTCTATTACAGGAATCGGACCAACGCGAACCAGGTTATTCCCTGCGCTGCCCCTTCTTGGTGTTTGCCCCCAGACAGCGGCTGGCGCTGCGGTACTTCCCCGCAGCCCACAGGGCCCTCTGCCCGCCCGGAGGGGGTAGGGCTCACCTGGTGTGACCCCCCCAGACCCCCCGGGAGATGATCGGTGCCATCCCAACCCCCCCCCAAGGGGATGCCCAGCCGGACTCACATGGCAAACATGGGGTCCTCCGGCTCGCCATCCCTCATCAGCCGGAACATGCTTCCCTCGGTCGGGGGCGGCCTCTGCGGAGGGGAGAGGAGGGGTGAGGCCGGCGGAGGGGCGGGGGAAGGGACGAACAGCCGAACCGCCCCCCACCCACCCCCCCTCCCGCATCGCCCCATCCCGGGGCGGGCGATGGCAGCGCTCCTCCCGCCGCGCCCTAGGCCGCGACACCCCCCCCACACTCCCCCCCCGGCACCGGGCCCAGGCCCAGGCCCCGCCCCCGGCCCCCCTT